>JAVJIF010010631.1:0-282245 GCA_038442645.1 Agave tequilana
CGTGCACAGCTCTGTGCACGTCGGTCGACCGCAAGGTCGACCGGCCCTTGGTGCGGTCGACCGAGCGGCCGACCGACCTGGCCTGTCAGCCACAATCTGGGTCAGAAACTGGGTCAGAAAAACATGTTAATCATATTCCTAAAAATCTTTTAAGTCTTCTAAAAATCCCCAAAAATAGTTTTAACATTTTGCATTGATATATAAACATGTGATAAAAATTTCAACTCAAATATCAAGCAATTTGAACTATTTTGTGTCTTATCATTTTTACCAAAAACCAAAACTTGTATTTTGATAAACTTTGATTTTTCAATACATGAATAGAAAGTCAAAATAAGTTTGTATAAGTCATGTAAGCATGTATGTATATTGAACACATTTAAATACATATAAAAAACAAAGTAAACTTGTTTTGATCAATCTATTCATGAAAACAAATATCGTTAAATTAAAAACCGAAAAATCATAAAACGTGTGTGTTGTGCACTTGAGCATATCGACTATACTAAGCTTTACAAATGGATCTAAAACACACTAAACTAAACTAGGATACCTAAGTCTTCTTGATGATCTTCCATCTTCAAGCCGACTCGATCCCAAACGTGATCCTCCGAGTGCAAAGGTATGATCTTGATGCTCGGGCACTGGAATCACTAAGTGAAGGCTTCCAAACTCCTCTTTTGAAGCAATCACCAGCTAATATCTTGTTACATGATCTGAAACTAAAATCACAAGATTATTAGTAAACATAACTACATGAGTTAATCATCATCAAAACTAGAGAGGGGGCCTCCGGGCCAACAATCTCCCCCTTTTTGATGATGACAAAACTCATGGAGTTATATATGCATGGATTAAAGTTAAGCTTCAAAGAAGCCCCCTTAACTCATGCATAAACAAATAAACAATAAATATGCAATGAATGACAATGCATAATCATGCATAAACAATAAAAGGCTCTAGATACCAATGAAAATGTTCAAAAACAGAACATGCTCTAGATACAATTAAAATTAAACTAAATTAAACTTAATATATGCAAACATAAATATGCATATATAAAACTTGATCAAACTCAAATCTTTCTCCCCCCTTTTTGTCAATCATCAACAAAGGGGTAAAACCAAAACAAAACAAAATCTTCTCCCCTTTTTAATACAAAGAACCAATCATCAATAAGGGTAAAAGCAAAACTAAATCAATAAATTTTCTCCCCCTTTTTGTTCGAACCAATGAATCAACAAAAGGGTTAAAAAACAATATTCTCCCCTTTTTGTCTAAAACAAAAACAAAAACCAAATAGGGGTGACAATCAATTAAGGTACCAATTGAAAATATGTCAAAGTAGCATCTTGATACCAATTGAAAGTAAACATAGATCAATCAACAAATGGTATATGCGATATACATTCATGAAGAGGAAGATGTGAAGCTTCCCTACATAGATACATTACATGAAGGAGGGATGACAAGCCCTAATTCACATAACGTACACTATGCAATGCATAAGAGAAGATGTGAAGCTCCTCATACACACGTGTACCACATAAAGTAGAGATGTCAAGCTCCTCAATACAAGATACACTCAACATGAATCTATATGTAGAAGAGATGTTAAGCTCTCCTTGCATATAGGCAATACAAATCAAAACTTTTGTATTTATTTTTAAACAAAATTTTGAGATACCAATTTAAAACATTCAAATAAACATCTTGATATCAAAATAGAGTATTTTTCTTTTTAAGTATATGATATCAAATGAAATGACTATTTTCTATCATATAGTAAGGAGTGGAAATACCAATACCAATTGAAAATATGAAAATCGAATTTTCTCCCCCTTTATGAAATACCAACAAAACACATGCATAAGCTTGTTTAAGAAACCAATTGAAAATTGAATCAATTGAAACAAAGTTGAAGCTCAAGCTTAGTATATAAACAAAATATTATGTATGAAAAATTTAATACAATCGAATTGATACTATTGAAATTAAAAAACATACATACATACAAACATATATGAGTATACAAGAAAGGTCAAAATGATACCAATTGAAAGAATTTCAATGATATCAATTGAAACACCAATAATGATCAAGTGTATACATCATATAACTACACCCAACTCATGTTCAAGTTTAAAATGATTTCAATATAAAGCATACATGAGCGTGATCGCCCATCCATCCGCCCGTAGATGGTAGGGGTTTTCAAAAATAAATTTGAAAATTATAGTGTGTTGAAAACTCTACCATATGAAGAATATCGCAACTAGTTATGTGAAAAATTTGTAAACTAGTACGAAATCCTTCAAGTAAGGAATAAAATAAAATTATTTTTCATAAACATGAAATTCACAAAATAGTCAACACTCATAATCAATTAAGCATAAATATGACTCATGAAAACAAACACATGAGTAAACAATAAATGTGAGTGCACAAATATGGACGTCAATCAACATAATGCTACTGAGAACACTAGCTCCTCAACTCAAGAGGCAACTGCCATCGTCCAAACAGCACCATTGTACGAAGGCCTCATCCTTTAGATGTTCACCGACATGGAGTAAATGGAGTAACAAACCCGATAAAGGGCGTGTTTGGATGTAAGGAATCACAGTGAAGTGAGGAAGTGGGGAAGTATAATTGCTCATTTCCCTATCTATCCAAACCGGAAAAGGAAATAAGAAAACCCCCATTTCCCTTTTTCATCTCTCTTTTACACAACCATTTTCTCACTTCCAGAGTGCTACAGTTAATTTTGTGGTCATGTTAAATCTCATTTATAATAAGTTATAGCATAAAACAGTTAATTTTTTGGTCAAGTAAATCTCACTTGCATTCTAATTACAATCTATTTTTATTTTTCTTAATTAATTTTTATTTTAATATTATTTTGCGGTCAACTTTGTGGTCAACTTTTCCACTTCCAACTTTTCATTACCATCCAAACACCGGAACGACAATACATTTTCCAAACCACACTTCCCAACAATCATCCAAACACCAGAAAACTTACTACTCATTTCCCTTTTTCCTAAAGGAAATAAATCTTACTTCCTACTTCCTCACTTCACACCAATTCTTAAATCCAAACAGACCCAAAACCGCAATCGGAGCAGACAACTCTCGAGTGTGAGAATGTCATCCTTGAACAAGTGGCATTAAGGCAGTTTAATGAATAACTTCAGGCCCAAATCGCTACTCTCCAGAACACCGGACACAGATGCAACAGAAAGCGAGCTTGGCATCGAAGAATCTCCCGACATCCGAGTCCTCGATGAGTTGATCCAAAGACGAATCGAGGAGGCTAAGCTGCAACTCCATGACCGATCAACACTTTCAGCTGCTAAAGTCTCCTCTCTCCTCTCTCCTAAGAGATCCTGGAGTGCGAATTCCCGAGGAAGTTCTTAGTTCCAACCTTCGACTACTACTCTGGAGTGAGCGACCTGGTTCAACACAGTAGGCATTTTCGAGATAGATGGTGCTCTACTCCTGCAATGATCCACTCATGTGCCTAACCTTTTTGTTCAACCGAAAGGTGTGGCTTCAGATTGGTTCTATTTCTTGCCACCGTATTCTCTCCGCAACTTCGAGGAAGTGACCGAGGCATTTCTTATCCAATATGCCTCTTGTCGAGAAGCCAAGAAGAATAACCATCATCTCCATTGTCAAGATGAGGCAGGGTACCAACCTAAGTCTTACATCAGCTACTTCCAGAGCCAGTTTGTCAAGGTTTTCAACTACGGTGAGAATGTATCTGCACTCGCATTCATCGGTGGATTGCATATCTCTCACTTCCTGTACAAGCACCTGCTGAAGTATGACGACACACAGATGAGTGAAGTCTTGTCCTGGGTCCAGACTTCATTCAATTGGAGGAAGCTATGAAGAGTTCATTCAACCACTCTCTCAATCGCAACAATGACAGAGAGAAGATGAACTCGCAACACGAGACTCTGACCCATGCCAACAATCAGAATTAGGGGCGACCCCACCTTCAAAAAGCGGCATTCCCGATTCTCTCTCGAATTCACTTCAAGCCTTCTGAGCAGTACAACACTTCACTTGTTGAGGCTCCCCATCAATAATGTCTTTAATGCAATCAAGGACTAACCATGGGTAAGACGTCGGAAGCTGATCCAATATAACTCTGCACTCTCCGGAGCAGAAGAGTACTGTTCCTTCCATGAAAGCAAAGGACACAAGATTGTCCACTGCAAAAGTCTCTGGTGGTGCTGAAAGAACTAGTCCGCCAAGGCTTCCTTAAAGAGTACGTGCTTTACGCGGACCAGCCGCTAGTGTCGGACAACCAAGCGCTCTGCCTCCTACCCAACCATAATATGCAATCACTTAGTACAAAGTGATTGATTGGCCTGATTCCTCCAACAAGGACGGGGGAGTACCTCCACTAATAACATCCCCTATATTTCAATTTAATTTCATGTATTTTAAACATCAAATAAAATTATATTTTTGCTCCTAATCATTTTAGCTCACTTTGCTGCTGGGATTACCCCTTCTCAGAGTCTCGTCAAGATCGTCGCTCCGCTGATGGGTCTAACCCCCATTCGGAGGCGACAGTGAACCCAACTCCGCTGATGGGTCTCACCCCCACTCGAAGTCCAATGTTTGCATGTTTCGCTGATTGGTCTCACCTCCACTCGGAGGTGGCAACACAAGCATCAACTTACAGGCGGCCTCTCGATTAGCTTACGGCCAGTCGAAACCCTCTGTTGTGGGAGTGTTCCCCTCTCGGAGTCCTTGTTTCGATGATGGGAGTGTCCCCGTTAGTATTTGATGCTTGTACGTCTCAAAGTGTGAGTGTCCCTTACTCGGAGGTGGCAATGTAAGCATCGGCCCACGGGTCACTCTCTATTAGCCCACGGGCAGTCTAAACCCTCCGCTGTGGGAGTGTCCCCCATCAGTCCTTGATGCTTGTACTTCCCGAAGTCGGAGTGTCCCCCACTCGGAGGCGACAACGCAAGTACCAACCTACGAGCTCCTTATCGATTAGCCTAGGGTATTCGAAACCCTCCGCCGTGGAGTGTCCCTCACTCGAAGTTCTTACTCTGCTGCACGAATTTCCCCCTCAGATCCTTAACAAGTTTGCAGGTATCGTGATGGGATTACCTCTGCTTGGAAGCAGCAACGCAAACTTACCAACACTCCCTACACAACCATGCTGGAGATGGAAAATCAGTGTCCTGGAGAAGCACATTCCAAAAACCAATAGTAAATACAAGTCAAGTAAGATCCAAACATAGCTCAATTTTATTCCGATCATATTCATTACGTTATGTTACATCTAACGAATATTACAAGATATACCATTACATTTCTATGTTTATATTTTTGAAGAGAAATACAATAGATGCGAATTCATATCACTGACCCACTCCCGATGCTTGTACGTTTCATTGGAGGTGTGTCCCCCACTCGGTTCCCTCTCGATTAGGCTGCGGGCAATTGAAATTCTCTGCTGTGGGAGTGTCCCCCACTAGGAGTCCCTATTATACTGCTGAGATTTTCCCTACTCAGAGCCCTACCAAGTTCACAGCTCCGCTGCTGGGAATACCGTCACTCGGAGGCGACTCTGAACCCAACTCCGCTGCTGGGATCTCTCCCACTCGGAGGCCAAAAGTTTGCCGTTACCGCTGATGGGATCTCCCCCACTCGAAAACAACACAAACTCAACAAACTTCTCCATACCGCTGATGGGATCTCCCCTACTCGGAAACAACCACGCAAACTCAGCAAACCCCTCCATATCCAGCCAGCCATACCAGAGGTAGAGATCGACAGTCTGAAGAGGCACGGTCATCCCAATTCCAAAAGTCTGTGGTAGAAATAAACCAGGCAAGATCTAAACATGAACTATTTTCATTTCAAAATTCCATTTCCATTTTGAATGCACTCCCATTCCAAATGCCATTTCAGTTATTTGATTACATCTAACAAGAGTAATATAATAAATTTCATTACATCTCTGTGTTTACAACTTTTGAAAAAGAAATACAACAGATTCAGGTCCAAACACTCCAGTCCTGCCACCATTAAAAGCTCCTGATAATGAAGCAACAAAGACTTGCTCATCGGGGAATGCCTCCTGGGAGTAGTCGTCCATCTACATCCACATCATGGCTCCTAGACAGGTAATCCTATGCCTCCACCTCCGCGTCTTTCCAAGACAGCAAAATAAGGACTCCTAGGAAACCCCCGAGAGCGAGGCAATAGCTCTTCGGAGATAGAAGCCTGCAAGACACAAGAAGCTGATGGTATCACATTTCCTCTAAGGTGTTCTGAAGAAGAGTTTCGAGCCCCACTATGAGAAGCAATTCACTGGTGCACCCAGCTGATGAGCTTTCTCCCTCTCTTCCTCATACACGCCATCAGGAAGGATGCTAATGGCCTCAAGGTTGAAGCTTTCTCGCCCAAGACCAAGCAACCCGGAAATCAAATTGCCTGATCTAGTTGAAACAAGAATCCTACCTGTCATCCTCGATGGCGGCCCTGTCACGACGATTAATGCGCCGTAACAGCTCCATCACTACGATTAATGTGATGCACCTTCCATACTACCTAGAAGAGAGCCCTGTCACTGTTTCCTCATGTTCCTCCCCCTCCTACCTCCATTTGATGAAGAGAAAAGAAGACAACATGACGACATAGTAAGGAAAGAAATTAGGGTTTCGAAGCAAGATTTTGTTTGAAGTTGATTTCCTCTTACAAATGACTCTATTTATAGACGGATGAGAAGCCCAACTGTCCCCCAGTTCAAATTTTCAATCTCCAAAGAGTCGGCCCACGATCCCGAGATTTTTGGTCAACAGTAAAGGTAGAAGATCAACCATCATCGTCAAACCATAAAACCCTACAATCTCAGTTATAATGGCGCCAAGATTCGAAGAGATGCAGGACTCAGTCTTTTAAGAGATCCAGCCGTCCGCTGTGACAACTGTCAGCCAGTTGTGCAACCAACAATTAATTCTAGAAGATTCGCAGTGATTCAAAGAGATTCACCATGCAAACATCATGATGAGTTTTAAAAACATTCACAATCTGAATGTCTTCGCTTCCTCGACTTCTCTTTCGTAAATTCCGACAAGTGGGGAAGCAGGGGCATTTGTAGTGGTCAAAATTTGACCCTCATTAGGATAATGATACACGTCCAAGCTGCCAAGAGCTTCTCTGAGAAATTCACAACTCCCAGAGTCCAAACGGAGTCTCTGCCACATCCAACCTTCTCGAGGTCTTGTTCCTTCGTCCTGAAGATCCTTCCTGTAAGTCACCTAGAGGGAGGATAAATAGGTGACTAGCTAATCCAATGCAAAACTAATGCGGAATTAAAAAAACTTATTGTGCAAACTAAAACTACACACTATGTATAACCAAAAGGGAAGCTGAATTCCCAGTGAAGGGCTCTGAACTTCTCGAGATTCCTCTAGATTAAGAGTTGAGGTGCTACTTTAGTTCTCTTGGTTAAATACTAGTGTGAGCACACAAATACAATATCAAGCATGTAGAGAATGAACAATAAGACTAATGCTAGATATTAAACAACCCAAGCAAATATGTCTATTAAGCACAAGTAAATATCAAGCATATAATGGATATGAACAATATAAGCATGCAAGATATGAACACAATGAGTTGAGAGAGAGATGAGCAATCACAAACGCGGGAGAATTGTTTCGAGGTTCGAGCCACTTGCTCTACGTCTCCGCCTCACCGTAATGAAGGATTTTTACTAAAATCGATCTCGCAAGATCACTCGATGTCGCAATATCTACAACGAGCTCCCTCAAGAACTCTTGGATCCGCAAATCCCTCACTTGTTCCCACAAGAACAACACACGCGAACCCGCAAGCTCGCCGAGGCCGCAACCTCTATAACTCCTTAAAGTATAAGGTGGTGGAACACGTTGTGATTACTTCTCTTGGTCACAAACAAAACTCTCACAACAAATGATCCCTAGAGGATGGATATAGCAATGGATAACTCAAACTAATGTGAGAAAAGCAAGATAGATTTGTGGTGGAAAAACTCAACAGAATGCTCTTGAAAACTCAAGATAAATACTCTTGAAAAACTCTTTTGGACATGAAAATGAAGCTCTAAAACTTGTAGAGAAACTATGTAAAAGAGCTCTTGAAAACACACTAAAAATCTTATTCAAAACTGACCAAAAGATCCCAATTTATAGGCATCAGAAAAGTAACCGTTGGGGGTCAGAAATGACTTGTCAGTCGATCGACGACATCAGAAAATTAGCCGTTGGGGGTCAGAAATGACCTCCGATCGACCGACCAACAGTCAAAAATCTGACCGTTGGGGTTAGCGGTCCAGGCCACATAGAGGTCTTCTCTCTGTCGGTCGACCGTCACCCAATCGAGAGTTGGGTGATGCCAGTCGGTCGACCGATCGGTCGACCACTACCTAGCTATGGTCGCGGTCGGTCGATCGAGCTGAGGTGCTGAGCTTGTGCACGTTCTGTGCACGTCGGTTGACTGAACGGTTGACCGAGCCTGATTCGGTCGACCGGTCGGTCGACTGCCAGCAGCCCAGAACCTGGGAATATAGGATTGAAAATGTGGTCTTATAAATATACCTATAAAATCTCATAAAATCCAAAAAAATAAGTTCATTGAAATACTTTGTAAGTACAAATATGTGATTAAAAATCAAACATATTACAAACAATTTGAACTATTTTTGAGGCATAAAATTCAAAGCTTAAAACAAAAATCGTATTTTCCAAAAATCAACTTCTAAATGAAAATCTTATTTTTTTCAAAACTTGTTCAGATACAAAAATAAGATATTAAAACTCATTTGAAGCATAGTGTGTATGAAAATGATCCAATACACATTGAAGATGAAATATACTTGCTTTTGACAATAAGCTCAAAATAAGTTTTGATAAATACAAAACTTAAACCATGACCCAGAAACATCAAAACAAGTTTTTAGACAATATGAAGCAATAAAGTATATGGATGAAATCCAATACACAAACCATGTAAACTTGTTTTGATGAAATCTATTCATGAAACCAATATTTGTATTCTTCAAAACCAAAACTGTATTTTCAAAAACTAAAATTATTTAAACATGAAATATTTTGTGTGTATGAGCTTGAGCAATCCATAACTAAACTATTCACAACTAATCTATCGTTTACATTTTATCTAAAACCAAAATCTTAAACTTACAAACTCTACTCTTGAAAATCTTCTCTTGAAATTTTCTTCTCCATCTCGACTTGGTCCAAAACTTGATCCATGAGCTAAACTCTTCTTTGAATACTTGATGCGATCTTGACGCGCGAGCTCTTGAATCAACACGTGCTAACTTCAAAACTTGACTTCGAATCTTTTGTTGAAGTTAAACACCGACTAATATCTTGATTGAATATCTGAAACTAAATGAGCACACGATCATTAGTATTATAACTACATGAGTTAATCATCATCAAAACTAGAGTGATGGGCTTTTGGGCCAACAATTTCGTCCTTTTTGATGATGACAAAACTCATAAAGTTATATATGCATGGATTAAAGATAAGCTTCATAGAAGCTCCCTCTTAACTCATGCATAGCAATAAAACATATAAAAATATTCAATAAAGCGCAAAAATCATACATATATGCATATATAATAAACCCAAAAGAAACTGGATGACCAAGAGCCCTAAGGGGTAGGGCCTAGACTAGACCCAGGCGCACATATGGATTGGCCGGTAAGACTGAAGCTAAACCCGGCTAGGTCTGAAACTTTTTTGGGCCTCAAGACGGACCCCCTATGCTGCCCTTATGAAGGGTTGGTGTTGGTTCGGGTTATTTTTTCCAGGCCCTGGCTGTGGACTGAACTTGATCTATTTTCATTGCCGATTAAAAGTGTCACTGGAAGGTCAATATCATGGATTTTATTATCCGCCTACAAGGATCACATGACTTAATGATTCGATCTTTATTGATGTAAGTTGATTTCTAGGATTTGTAGGAACACTCTTGATGCAACACAAGTTGCAAGTCTTTTTTTTTAAATAGATAATAACTATATGGCAGGCCGAAGACAATGCAATTTAGATGTCTGCTTGTGAACCACTATTGGAGGACCTTAGAACAAATCATGGAAACCTCACTTCATTCTTCAAGCACCTACCATTCTCGCCCGGGCTAGGTGGTATATCAATAGATTGGCTAGCTTTTTCTATGCCTTGCATGTGACTGACTGCTAATAGTGCTTGAAGACCCTTTCCAGCAGTGTTCAAAGTAACGCGTTACATAACACGTTATAACGTGTTAAGGTAACTAACGCGAGATGCTCGTAATATAACACCCTTAAATAACGCAATGTTTGCTAACCTGGGTTATTTGCCCCATAACATATGTTACGTTATTAACGTAACGCACCGTAACGTACGTTACGTTGCAAGCATCCCTTTTATAAAGACCCCCCCTCCTTCGATCTCTCATTCTAGGGCACAGAAAATTCCGAAAAAAAGAAGACCCAAAAAGAAGAAGAAAGAAAAAGAACAAAATCCCCCGACCCCTCGTTGTCGTTGATGGTTCCTCGCCGTCGGTGGTTCTCATCGTCGGCGTCTTGAAGAAGAAGAAAGAAGACTTACCTCACGTCATCGTCACCAAGCGGTTGTTCTCGTAGGCCTTGTCTCCAACAGAGGTAAGCTCTTCTCTCTCTCTCTCTCTCTCCAGTCTCCTCCCCGGATCTCTCTCTCTCTCTCAATCTCTCTCTGCTCTCTCTTCCCTATCACTCTCTCTCTGTGTGCTCTCTTCCCCTCCCGATCTATCTCTGGTCTCTCTTCCTCTCGATCTTTCTGCTCCCCCCCCTTCGATCTCCCTTTGCTTTCTCCCTCTCTTGATCTCTCTCCCTCCAATCTCTCTCTGCTCTCTCTCCCTCGGGAGGGGGAGAGAGAGTAGAGGGATCGGAGGGAAAGAGAGAGATCGGAGGGAAAGAGAGCAAAGACAGAGAGTGAGTGATGGGGGAGAGATGATGATGGCTTGTAAAGATCGAAGAGCCTTGTCTTATGGATGATCGCATGGCTAGACGAGGAAAGGGAAAATAACGACGAAGACAGAGATTTTTTAGATATCACCACACTTAGTAATGAAATTACTAGCATTGTGGTTGATAATGAGTCTAAAGAAAAGAGACAAAGAGTTGATAGTTCTTCTTCCGTGGACAAAGGGAAAGGACCCGTCGTGATGTGGATGAGACCGGGGATGATATCGATCTGGAGTATGCTGAGTACATCTTGGAGGAGGATGATTTAGTCATAATAGATGAGATTAGGGCATGATGATATTATGACTACTTTGTTTTGTATGACTATGACTTGTGTTTGCGTATTTAGTTTGTTACGTTTGCGAACTTATTATGGAATTTGTTACGTTTGCGAACTTATTATAACTTATGAATGTGAAAACTTATTGTGATACTTCTAAAAAATTGTTGTGAGATCTGCTAAATGTGTTTTATATTGTTTTGATATTTTTTAGATTTTTTTAAAATTATTTTTTATTTATAAAATTTTATATATATTATATATTTTTATTTTTATTAAATAAATATTAAATCGCTTAACCTCCGTTATACGTTACGTTATAACCTATTGTAACATCCCAAAGCAATAACATTATCGTTATTTTAAATATTACTGTCCAGTCACCATTTGACTTTATATAAAGGATTATGGACCGTGCTAATAGCGCTTGAAGACCCTGTCTAGTCACCATTTGAGTTTATATAAAGGAGTCTGAGCCACAACTGGACCTTGTTCTGGTTCTCATTCTGGAAGCATATAGCTTGGAGGAGAAAGAGTTTGCAGATCATATCAAAGAAGGTCATGAACAAGTGAGGAAGAGCCTACAAATCACCTATATCAAGTTGAGGAGGCCGTGGGTAAACACTGTCAACATTTGGACTTGGTAGAAGATTTATATGGCGTACCTGGAGAGATCCCCACTGGCACCTATTGCATGCTCAAAAGGAAAAATTGTCCCATGTTGCATTTTGGAGAGATTAGATTCAAATTGCCTATATAGAGCTATCAAATGATTGGAATTAAATCCCAGGCTCAGCTTAAAGAATCTCACACCTTTTACTGGTGAGAGGGAAAGAAAGGTGGAGATCCACTGTCAGAAGAATTGGGCACTACATAGACATCTCCAGCTTTTCCAACTCAACTAGCCAGTTGAACCTCCTTGGCATTGAATGTCAGCTGTCACTAGCTTTACCACTCTGATGAAATCTATTTCAAATGAACATTGTAAATAAATGGTTAGCTTATTTGGCGGACAGTCTACTTTATTATGCTTTCTGCAGTAGCATTCTGCCAACTAAACTGAGACTGAGGGACTTCTTACTTTTGGTGACTAGAGAATGATAACCAACAATGGTTCCAAAAAGGTTTCTCCACGAAACCCATTCTTTTGACTTCCCGTATAGTTCATTGCTTACTACTTCAACAATATTTTCATTTCTTATCAGGTTCACTTACCTAAAATATATCACCATCATATCTGATTAACAACATAAAAAATGAAAGTAAGAGTAATATTTTCATATAATGAAAAAGTAATGCATATTTACTAACATGAAAAGGTAATACATAGTTATTAGTATATAGTTTGCAGCATTTTATTTTATTTTTTTTCCTTTTGGAATGCCTTTCCGTTTAGAACCTTGTTCTTGATAAAGACAATTCTGTTTTATGATGATTGCTGATACATTTTTACTATTTTCTTTTGTTAGGACTGAACTCATATGGGGAAGCAGACAGTTTCTGCTGATTCTGGCAGTTGTGGTAGTGATAACGAGAATGCAGACATTGAGAGCGAGGAAGCTAGTGAGGAAGAAGAACCAAGTGAAGAAGAATCAGTTGAAGAGGATCCAAGTGGGGATGAACAACAGGAAGTAAATTCATGTGAAGAGCCCGATGAAGATCCTTCTGGACCAGATGAAGAAAATATATCTAAGCAGGAACTAGATGAAGTAGCTTCATGTGAGGTGGATCCAAATGAAGAAGATTCATCGGAGGAGCATGATGAAAATGTTTCGGGAGAGGAAGAACCCAATGAAACGGATTCATGTGGAAGTCCAGGGGAAGAAGCATGCACTGGGGAAAGAAATGAAGAATCTTGTGAAGATGAACTATATGAAGACGACGAAAAAATGGAAGAGAAGAAAGAAAAAAAACCTAGTGAAGAAGTACCAGATGTAGATGAACATTGTGAAGAACCAGAAGAAGAACCTTGTGAAGAAGGAACAGATGAAGAAGAGCCTTGTGAAGAAGAAACAGAGGAAGAAACAGTCGAAGTAGAATCAGAGGAAGAAGAACCAGTCGAAGAACCAGACAAAGAACTAAGTGAGGATCCTAAGGAGGAATCTAGCAGAGTATCTCCAGTTAACCAATTTTACAATAGAAACAATGAGAGTTCTGCTCGGTCTCACTCGGGAAAGATCACTTCGTCATCTGATATACCATCCAATAATGTAATTGTTACTGAAAAACTGGCTACTGCCAGTAGTAGGGGAAAAAGGCGTAGCAGATGGGATGTAAATGATGAAGTTAATGAGATAGCGGGGGATAATGGTAGTATGGCCACAAAAATGAGGACCACTGGACAGTCAAGACAGTTAAAAGAGAGGAAGACTCGTTGGTCGAGATGGTCCAATGATGATTCTCAGTTTAGCGTGGCATCTGCTTTGAAGAGCCCTGGTGTGGAAATTGATATAGAAGTTGCAAAATTGCATGCTCAGCTTCTTCAGATAACAAAAAAACTGCAGTCTGGTGTAGTCGATGATCGTCCAGAGGGTGAAAGGTCCCCATCTCCACCACCTATTTACAATAACTTGGGTCTTAAAATTAATACAAGGGAGGCCAGGCTTCGCTCTAAACTCATGATTCAGAGGCAAACAATCATTTCGACACTGATTAAGAAGAATCCTATGTTTAAACCACCAACAGACTATAAGAGTTCTAGGTTTCAAAAGAAGCTTTACATACCATTAAAAGAATATCCTGGGTACAATTTTATTGGCCTCATACTGGGACCTTGCGGGAATACACAGAAGAGAATGGAGAAGGAGACCGGAGCAAGAATTGTACTCCGTGGTAAAGGCTCGAAGATGCAAAATAAACCTGATCCTTCTGATAATGAGGACTTGCATGTCCTGATTGATGCAAATGACAAGTATTCTTTGGATGCCGCTGTGGCTATGGTGGAAAAGCTTTTGATTCCAGTGGAACATGGGCACAACGCACACAAGCTTGCCCAGCTAAGAGAGCTTGCCAAGCTTAAGGGAACACTGAGAGTTACAGATACAGGTAATTCAAGGAAGCCTGACCCGTGCAACATTTGTGGTAATACAAACCATCCTACCTCAGCTTGCCCTTTGACAGCTTCGGCCTCATGGGCCAACTCAAATGTTCCCCAGGTGAACTTCTTTGCTGAGATGGGAGGCGGACTTTCACCATTCAGTGGCCCACCCCTTCCTGTACCCACCATACCTCCGAAGGCCAATTCAGCAGCTCATGTTAGCAAGCCAAAGGAGATTGTTGATGCCACTATATTTGTGTGTAATCTTCCATCATCGGTGGATGACAATAAGTTGATAGAACTATTTTCCCCTTTTGGACCACTCTATCGTGCGCAAGTGATCAGAGACAGAAGCACGGGCTTAAGCATAGGATATGGTTCTGTTGATTTCACTTGCCATATCGATGCTGCTAAGGCTGTGGCACACATGAATGGTTACAATATTGATGGGAAGAATTTAGCTGTTCAGATTGCAGGCATCTTTCCATCTCCTGTCATGGCTAATGCAAGGTCTGGAGGGGTTTTTAGCCAGCTTCCAAGTTATCCAGGTCCTGCAGTCATTGCTCAGAACAATCCTGATCCGATGCATTGGCCAGGACCTTCAGAATCAAGGTTACCGGAAACAGTTGCTTCTTTCTCCAACAGCAGCAGCTTGCCAATATATAACAGTCTTTTAAGTGGACAATATTCAGCATCTCTTGGGCTCTCGTGCCAAACTCCAACATCAACTTCTCTTTTTTCTGCTGATCTTGCAACATCTGATGAGCTTGCTCAGTTTCCAGGATATATCAAGAGTCTTGATCCTGCACCTCAGTTGCATCATCAATCAGCGCCTTCAAGCAGTCTTTCTTCTTCTCGGGTTTATTTCACTCAGAACTCCGGGACTAGCTATCAGATGCCTCCAAGTTGATATTTCGCATGAAATCCATAGCAGGTGCCTAGTAGTCGCAACATTGATGTTTTATTGTGGTTTCCTGGCTGTGAGAACTTCACAAATTAGTGCAGAATCCAATTGTATGAAAAAGTTTCAAGTAGAGATGTTTGCAAGTAAGTAGAAATTGACCGTGGTGGGTGGGCAGGTAACAAGTTTACTGTTCTGGTTTCTCCGTGTCATATCGCAAACTCCTGCTCTCCTCGAACCTATCAATCAGCTCCCGTTACAACCAGGTATCCTGCCAACTAAGTTCCTCTTCTGCTGTGTTCCTTGTCCTGTGCGAAATCGCTGTTGTAAATATTGTTTACAGGAACTTTGTAACCTGCTCTGAAAATCCTGTTATCATCTCAAAAGAGGACATGTTGATGCTTAAACATGTTAGTTTATTATTAGCTCCAACTGTTCTTATCATGTGATGCTGATTTATTGTGCAAGGGCAGGGACATGGAGGCCTATCTGCTTTTGTACTGGATGGTCTATTAGTTCTTACGTATTATTTTTCATTCTCGTTAATTGGTTCACCGTGGTTTTGAATCTGAGTGCAGGTTGCTCGTTGAAAATCATTCTGCTACCGCGGCAACAGCTTGAGAAATGATGCCTCATGGATATGGGTGGCATCTGTTGTACGCTGGAAACTTGCCTTGCACCTTTGCAGATAGAGCAGAGAGTGTTGAGAATGTAAATAATCCGAGGTTTGCTGTCAGGAATTGAAGTATTATTGAGGTCAACTCTTTCTTGGTATTTTGTTTAGCAGTGAGACAATCAGGTGAATTTCTGATACGTGCAAGCTTGCAGTTACATGTCTCTGTTGGTTACTTCGCTACCTAAACATTTGACTCTGATCTGTGTGTATTAAGCTTCATCCTTTGCATCGTTGAGAAGGGATGCAGCAAAGTTTGGACCTTTGATTGTGTCGCTACTTACCATACCAGTTTATATAATATTTATATATTTCTCTGTGTATCGTGCAAAATTTTTCTACACGCCCTTGTACTTTGATTATTTTGCACTTTTGCCATTCAGTCACCAAGCAACTAGGACAGGTTAGCAAAGAGGGCTTAAGGCCAAAACTTCAGAAACTCAGCTTCATAATTTTATTCACTTTAGCCATCATTGTTTTTTAAGCCAACTAGACGCGTTTACTTATCAATTGTAGAAGCGCTTCTCAGCGGCGAAAGACACAAATGTCTCGCAGTAATCGCTTTGAAAAAAGCGGACCACTTCGAAAATGCGGACAATTGGTACGCTATTTCTAAGGATCGATCACAATCATCATAAAAATGCCCTATTTCTCTGTTTCTGAGTATTGCGATTATGATCGCAATCCTTACAAAAATGTCAAGTTTCTGAGTCTTTGTAGGATCGCAACCATGATCGCAGTCATCATCACATTTCCCACAAAAATGTTTTATTTTTTAGTTTTTATAGAGCTGCTCGCAGTCCTCATTGTTAGGAAATGTTTCTGAGTCTTAATAGAACTGCAATCATGGTCGCAATCTTCAGAAAAATGTTTTATTTTTTAGTCTTTATTAGGACTGCGATCATGATCGCAGTCCTCACAAAAACACAATTTTCTAGCTTATAGTGAGCTGCAAGTGATCGCAGTCCTCACAAAAACACAATTTTCTAGCTTATAGTGAGCTGCAACAATTACCACAGTCCTTACAAAATGCCCTAATTTTCAATTAATCAAAGAAATATGATCATAACCGCAGTCTTCTAATAAAGAACTGCAACCACAAAGGACTGTGGTCCTGAGTTGCTGTCCTCCTATCAGCAGCCCCGTTCACCGGCATTGAATAATTCCTAATCTTTTCCAGATGTAAATACCACATCGATCACAAATTCAAACAAAACTCATCGCTAGCACGAGCAAACGAGATTTACAAAAGATCGATCCCAAAAAAATTTGATCCAGGGGCTCTGCCTTTTGAAACCCCGGGAAGGGGCGACCTGATCACGCAGGTCAACTCGTGAGTTACTCTGCATCGGGATCAGGGTTGAGCGGAGAGCAACGTTGGGGACGATGAGGAAGGGTAAAAGAGAAAATGAAAATATATAAAAAATGGTGGTTAGGAAGAATCAATTTATGCTGACGTGTGAGTTGCAGTGAATAAAATTATGAAGTAGAGTTTTTTTTTTCCTAATTATGAAGCTAAGTAGGTGGTTGTAGCTAAATTTTCTATAAAAGAAACAAGTATTTAAGTAATTTTCTTTTCCTTCTTTTTAACTCTATTTTGGACACAAGTAGATGCACATACAAATATTCTTCCTTCGTATTTTGGTTTTGAAGTTAATTAGTTTTGAGTAGCTTGTTATTGTCTGCAAAGATAGATAACCAGTTAATTAATAAGAGAATAGATCATTTATTATATTTCGTAATATATAAGTTATTGTTGCTTAAAAAGTAAATAAAAGAGTGTACTCTTTTTTTAGAAGGAAAAAAAGACCTTGGCAGTAAAAAATACTGGACTGGAAAGAAGCTCCAAGAAGAGAAATATAATACTATCATATCATAATAATATCACAAGTGTTCATCATATTACAAATATCACAACTGCAGTATTATTATCTCACATATTCCTAACATAACTCATATGTCATTAATAAGATCGTATTATCCTATCCGAACAAATATGACAATGCACGTTTTTCTCGACGACATCCGCGGCTTCTTCCTCGATCATGTAGAGGAGAATCTGACTGTATATGCTGCTGAGATGGTCTAATCTCATCTGGCGATCCTCCACACCATGGGTACCTCCTAATAGGTGCCTGAGATGGTCCCATCTCATCAGGGTTTGGTGCACCTAAAAGAGAATGAAAATTTCAGCCTCTCTTTCTGGGTTCCCTAAATCTGGATCTAAAAGAGAGAAATTAGCTATTTTTATGTCCGAATTTGACGAAACCTAAAATATACACATTTTTGGATCCAAGTTCGCCAGATTCGAACCTAAAATATATACAATTTTTGATCCGGCTTTGTCAAACTGAACCCAAAATTAACTAATATGCAAGCCGCCAGCGTCACACTGGCAATGCGAAAGCCCTCAACGCCGACTTAGCGCCCCCATGGTCTATCATAGGTCGATTTTGTTAATAAAGTTTGGGAGGTCTTTTCTTGGAATTAAATCTTAAAAGAGGATTTAAAAAAAATAACCCTAAGTTTAAAGAAAAAAGAGCTGCTGGAAATTACTGATCATGTGTCCCACATTACTACTACATGTGTCTTAAACATAGCGGCACCCACAGATTTGATTAAGGCACCCACTCGAATTTCAAACCTTTCGCCAGACAATTATGCCCCTTGATGAAAGACGATATTACCCTTAAAGTTTTATAAAATTACAAGAATTCAAACTCATCCATTCAAAATCGATGAAGGCACCCAACCCAAATGATGAAAGCACCTAACCAATACTCGTTCCCCGCTTTTTTCCATTCCTTCGAAAAACAAAACACTAAAAAATTCAACTTATCCAAACCCTAAACATCCACATTGCTTTGTTGACACCTTTGAATAAGAAACTCACTGCTTTCGAGTATTATAATAATGGAAAGGTGAGTTTTTACTATTTAAAATTCATTTTTTTAGTTTTTATTGGTTGGTTCGCCTTTTTTCGGCTCGCACTTGCCGAACGAAAGTAGTCTATTCGATCTATCTTTGACGAACATTAACAAAGTTCAAAGATTTCTAGCTGAACAAATTGCTTTCGTTCAGAAAGTTCTGACTGAACAAAACTTTATTGTTCGGTTAATATAGTCCGAACATAAAAAAACTGTTTGGCTATACTTGGTTGAACATAGACCTAACAACAAGTTTAATAGTTTTTTTTGATATAGGAACATTTTGCTACCCATTGTAGTAATATTGGTACTGAGCTGATTGTTGATTACAGTACAGACTTCACCGCGCATGAAATATTTCAAGCTCGAGAGGCATTGATCAATTAGGCACGAGATGTTGGTAAGTCACGAGGATTTATAATTGTTATTAAGAAATCCAATGCCCCAAGACCTGAAAAAAGAAAGGGTATTTCTAAGTTGTGAGCAGTGGAATATACAAATTCACTTCTCGGTAAAGACCCATGAAGATAAATCTTATCAACAACGATTGAGAACGACCGGTACCAAAATTGCTCTTACCCGTTCCTACTGAACGACAAGCAGTTATCCTACGAAGGGTGCTTTCAGTTAATTGTGGTGTTCATAATCATTTGGTGGTAGAACATCTGGAGGGATATTATTTTGCCGGTAGATTGTCAGAAAAAGAGGAGAATTTGATTGTAGATATGTTCAAGACCCTAGTTTGATCAAGAGATATTTTACATACTTTGAAACAAATAAACAATCTCAATGTGAGCACAGTGAGAACAATTTACAATGCAAGGAGGAAGAATAAAGTTGTGGAATATGTCGAAAGATCACAAATGTATCAACTAATGAACCACCTCTCTAAACACACATATATTGAGGTTCATAAAAGTTGTCCTGATACCAAAACTGTTAAAGATATTCTTTGGGCTCACCCGGTTAGCATTGAGTTGTTGCATGCATTTTCGCAGCTTTTAATAATGGATTGCACATACAAGCCTAACAGGTATTAGTTACCGTTATTGGAGATTGTAGGTGTTACGAGCATTGAATTTACTTTTTCTATTGCTTTTGCATATCTGGAAGCTGAACGAGAAAATAACTTTAGTAGTACTTGGATAGTCTGAAATTACTATTTTTGACCCAAGGGTACACTCTCCGGTTTTGTTTTGATGATTATAAACATGAAGTAATTTAGTACTAGTCAAGTTCTAGTGTTTAAGCTTATAAGGTTCAAGAGAAAATATTTAATTTCATTCTTCCTAAAAAGGAAGGTTTTGACGTGATCAAGTTGATTCAAGGAAGGGATTCAAGCTCGGACGATCAAAAGCGTAAATTTTAAATAAACCATCTTGATGAAGACTTGAAGAGAGTGTAATCCTATGTAAGATCTTAGAATGTTTAAGTTTTGGTGTTGAATTGATGCTCAAGATTCACACACACTTGCACAGACTATCTATACAAAATTTGTTTTTAAAATTATTTCAAAAACATTTCAAAAATCTTATGTTTTCTGTCTCTAACTTTTGACAGCTCAAAAGAGCTATCGACAACTCAATATTGCTGTCGACAGGCCCTGAGAAGAGGCTGTCGACAGGGCTTTACAGAGACTAAGGTTCACTATGTTTAGAGCTGACTGTCAATAGCCCACTTCGATTGTTGACAGCTGATATGTTCTGTATCAGTCAGCTATCGATAGTCCTATTAGGCTGTCGACATGTGAACTCCTCAATGACCAAAATTATTGCTGATACATACTGGACTGTCAACAGTTCTGTTGCACTGTCGACAGCCCTAGTGAGCCGTTCAGACCAAATGTCAAATAAAACGAGATTTTCTCTATTCAAACTATTGTCTTTTCCCCAAATGGGTGTTTTTCACTTTATTAGGATTTTATTAGTTTTTTATTGACTGGTTTAGCTCTCTAATGTTTCTTATCTACTGCAATATATATGGGTTATTGTTGGAGAAGATTTTAATAAGTTTTGATATAAGTTTTTGAAATCAAAAGTTTTAAAGAAAAATCAAGTTTTTGATTTCAAGTTTTAAGTCTCAAGAGCTCTCAATTCCAAATCATTCTTAGCAAGTTTTAATCTCCCAAATTCAATTTTCTCAACTGATTTTTCTCTCACAAACTTCTTGAGCTTCATATCTCCACTTAAAACTCTAGAAAATTGTAAGAGAAAGTTTGTGACCTTTGTGGTTGCCAAAAGTTTGTAAACTTCATTGGCTTAGTGCTACTTCGTGGTAGAGAATTAAAAGTTGGAGTTGTTTACCTCAGGTATTGTGTAGACATTATTGTGGTACTTTTGTGGTGATCCTTAGTAGATAGTAAAATTTTTCACGCGGTGAAGGCGGGGACGGAAAGCAAGTTGCTCGAACCTCAAAACAAATGATTTGTGTTTAAGATTTCCTTGTCTCTTACTCTTTCTACTATTTTTATTGTTCTACTTGTATTCATACTTGCTATTCTTATTCTTGCTATCTTATTGCTTTTGTGTTACTTTATTGCTATTGATTGTTGGACTTTCAAAAAAAATTTCAAATAGGTAAGAAGGCAATTGTGCACCTCAACACTTATCCAGAGGAATTAAGAGGAGAAGTTCTAGAGCTTTTGATTGGGAATCCGGCTTCACTTCTTGTTTTGAGTTGACCATTTTGTTTGTTTGCTTAAATTGTTGCATTCCACATTAGATTAGCATTATCACCTATTCACCCCCATCTGGTTGATTTTTCAATTGGTATAAAAGCCTTGGACTGATTTTGGTTTAACCACCTTAGAAAGATCCTCTTACTAATCATTCTTTTGCATTACTTGTTTGTCCTACACACTTGCATTCATGGCCGATAGCATCCAGTCCCCTCTCAAGTTTGATTACCTTTACTTTCCCATATGGAAAGTTACGATGGCCATATTTTTGCAATATCTAAGAAGTCGAGTTGCAAAGGTAGTGACCAAACTATTTAGTGTACCCAATGGTGATGAAGACAGTTTGTCCGATATTGCCACCAAGGAGGTTGATGTTAACACTAAGGCACACTATGCTTTGCTTCGAGGGTTAAATAATGATGATATTGTTAGGGTTATTCATTGGAAATTCACTCATGAGATTTGATCACATTTGGTTGTTACTCATAATGGGACATCACAAGTTAAGAGAGCTAAAATAGATCTCTTACGTTCTCAATATGAAAATTTTTTATGAATGAAAATGATTCTATTGATTTCATGTCACCAAATTTACTAAAATCACAAATGGTCTTACTTCCTTAGGTGATGAAATCGACAATGACTAAAAAGTGAGGAAAGTTATCCGAACTCTTTCAACTTCGTGGGAAGTCAAGGCATTAATATTAAAAGAGCTAAATGATAAGGAAGAGATGAAGCTTATTGGTCTTATTGGGAATCTAAAAATCCATGAGATGGAGAGAAAAGCTAGAGAAGAGAAAGCAGCTCAAAAGAAAAAAACTTTTGCCCTCAAATCTATACCTACCATCTCCGATGAAGAAGAAAAAGATCAAGAAGATGATGAAGATTTGTTCCTCCTAGTGAAGAATGTAAGAAGAATGTACAATAAGGTTAAGTTTGAAAACAGAAGAAGATGGCAAGGAAATGAGAAAAAGAAGCTAGTATGCTACAATTGCTGAAAACTGGTTATGTCATTATCGAATCCTGGAGAACAAGAACAAACTTTTCTACCTCCAAGTTTCCCTACAAGAAAAAAGCCTTGAAAGCTACATGGGACTCGGAGAGCGAATCCGAAAAGGAAGTGGACACGGCAAATGTATTTTTTATGGCTAATGAAAATACACCTATGGTATATCCGGAACCCTATCTAGAAGATTGTGATTTGACCATGGAGGATCTTGGAGAAGCATTTGAAGAGCTTTCTAACAAATACGATGCTCTCAAGAAAAAATATTTGAAAACAAAGAAAGAAATTGAGCTTTTGCAAAACCAATTACTTGTTGTTTCAAAAGAAAAGAAAAGTTTATATATTTTCTTTAAAATACTCAAAAAGAATTTGATTACAAGATTTCTTGCAAAGCTAAATTTTTCTTGTTTTGATGAGAATGTGATTTCATATATGAAAATGAAGATAAATACTTTGATAAATGTTTTGCAAAAGTGTGAATTTGGTAAGGCTAGATTAGAAGCTATATTTTCAAAGAGGCAAATTCAAAGAAAACCTAACGTTTTACATACACATCATCATGCTCACACACCATCACAACCACAAGCATATCATGCACACCATGCTACATGCACCCGTGCTACACATACTCATCATGCACACTCATATGATGCATTTTTTATATACTTAGGTATATTCATGTATCTATTGTGGTCGAAAAGGTCACTACTTGGCCAAGTTTTCCTATGATAGAATTAATGTTTCTAATGATAATATTTGGGTTCGGAAGACTAGCACTCTAGGATCTAAGAAAATTTGAGTACGAAAGTCAACCTCTTTGTTAATTGATATAGGCGTGCATCAAAGCTCCAAGACGTAGGGAGCAGTAGTACCTTAATAATGGTTGCTCAAGGAACATGAAATGAAACATCAACAATTTTGTAACCCTATCTAGGTACCATGAAGGTGGCATCGTCACCTTCGGAGATGACTCCAAGGGCAAAAACGTTATAGGTAATATCAAGATTGACTCATTTTCTTTAATTGAGGATGTAGTTTTGGTAGATGACCTCAAACATAATTTATTAAGCATTAGTCAATTATGTGACAAAGACTTAAGGGTTATTTTGATGACTCTACTTGTGATATTTCAAATAAGAAAATAAATTCTTGTGTTCTTTTCGATTTTCGTGAAAATAATGTTTACATGATTGACATGTTGAATTTACAATGGAGAAGTTCTAGAGCCCTTGATTGGAAATCTGACTTTACTTCTTATTTTTAGTGGAATGTTTTGATTGTTTACTTAAATTGTTGCATTCGGCATTAGATTAGCTTTATCACCTTTTTACCCCCTCTAGGTGATTTTCGGACTTAATGCCTAGCCTTGCCGTCAAAATAGTCTGTCGTTTCGAATTTCAAAAATGATAGGTTGAGGGTTAACTCCAATAGCGAAGCTACTAGCTTCGCTAGCTTTGTCATTTGAAAGCTGCGCCGCACAGGCAATCTAGCCCAGTGGGGTCCAACAGCGAAGCTAATAGCTTCGCCATACTAAAGTTGCGCCACATAGGCAAGCTAGCCTAGTGAGCTCCAACGACGAAGCCAATAGCTTTGCCATTTCAAAGCTTCATCAAACATGCAAGCTATCCCAGCCCAATGGGCTAACTTCGCCAGACTCATAGCCTCGCTGGATAGGCTTTCATGCATTTTTGCATTCAATCTCAGATGATTTTTTGTTCATCAATAAATGGCCCAAGGCATTACAATGACTTCCTAACTGTCAACTCGACCTAAACAATGTCAATTTAAGGTCAAATCATTTATGCTATACTTACTTCAACAGGTTCAAACACAAAAAGTAATTTAATATATTTCTAAATTCGAACCAACCTATTATGGATCTTCGAAAACTTTGAAGGGGGTTTTGTTAGCGCTTCTGAAAGAAAAAAATTTTAAATAGCTCTTCAACTGATTTGTGCAATGTCTAACTTGTCAACACTTTTAAAAGATAAGTCGCAGGCAATTTGACAATCAGTTCACGTTTTGCCAGGCTTACATCAATCCACGATGGATATATTAGTCAGCTAGACCTTGCTTGTCCAATTAAGTGTTAGGAGGGTCAAGCACACCTTTAAACAGACTTAAAAGGCCTAAAAGGTTTTCATTTCAGCCAAACTGGCTAACTTCGCCAAACTGGCCAGCTTCGCCAGAAGCTTGAAACTTAACTTCGCCAACAAGCCAGCTTCGCCAGAAGCTATAAGCCTACCCTTGCTGTTAGCTTAGCTTCACCAACAGGTGAAGCTTCAGGTCTGTTGACTATTTCAAATCCCTAAGCGGGATAGTAAGCTGACACCCCATTAACTTAATGGGGTTAATGGCCTCTTTTAATGGGTAGTTACACACCATTAAATCCCTCTTTAAGAGAAGATAATTAAGGGGATCGTGAATCCCCTAAAAGCCAATGACTGTTGGATAGCCTTGCTGCATGCTGTTTAACCTTGCCGGACATGCATTGCAGGTTGTTTTCAACAGCCTTTGCTGATTTTTAGGGGATGCTTATCCCTCTGGAGGGCTATAAGTAGCCCACTAGCAGGCTAAGACAGGGAGACACACAGCGTGTGTAAAGGACAGTGTGTGTGAACACACAACATAGAGAGAACAAAGCACTCACATCCAAGAGACTTGCTTCTTGCTTCCAATAGCATAAGGAGACCATTTCCCTCGTCCTTAAGGATTAGCACAGGATTCCAACACCTTAATCCTTAAACTCCAAGGTATTTTCTCGAACCAAGGAAGAAGGAATTCGTAGCAGCAGATTCGAAGCTTATCGCTCATATCGTGAAAGGAACAAAGTGATTGCACACTGACCATACTTCTATCAGTATACTTTTCCATAATAAACTCTATAGAAGATTCTTGTAATTCTATTTACTTGTAATTCTTCTTAATTTTCAACAAGTTTTCTAATGAAAAACACTCCATAACATCACCTCCTTCCTCCATACGAAGGTTAAATAATTTATCTTTTAGGAATAGCTTATTAGAAAGTTTCTTCTCCGTGTATAACTTCTCAAGTTTCTCCCATGTACCCTTTGTGGTCTTCTCATTCATGACATTATATATGACTTCATTGGAAAGATGCAGCTTGACGGAGCTCATCACATTGAGCTTTGCCTTGTTCCAAGCCTCTACGGTCATCTCCTCAGGCTTGTGCTCAATGCCCAATATGCATATGTGAAGATCTTGTTGAATAAGAATGTTCTTCATCTTTCGCTACCACAGAGTGAAGTTGATTCGCTCATCGAATAACTTTAACTCAATCTTCATGCCACCGGCCATCGTCTTCTCTTCAGCCATCGCGAACACCCCAACTGAGCTTTGATCGAAGGGGAACCATGCAAGAAATTATGTATTTTGAAATCAAGAGTTTAATTGTTATGGTGTTTTGGTTTCCTCGATACTTCCATTATAACATATAGGCTATACGGGTTGAATCCATAGGGGCGAAAGGTGATAGAAGCATTAACGGTGTGTGTCACGTTGGTTGTTAACAAGTTCTTCTTTGTTTAAGAAAGAGAGAATAAAAAGAAAAGAAAACTAGAAGTAGTAGAAGGAGAAGGTGATGAAAATAGTGAATAAAAGAATTAGTATCGGTGGAGAAAATAAAACAAGAAATAGAAGCGAAGGTGAAAATATTGTGAAGTGATTTAGAAGATGGATTTAAAATAGAAAAAAGATGAAATCTATGGTGAATGAAGAAAATGATAAAGTGGTTTTGGAAATCGGTTTTAAAAATAAAGTAAAAAGAGAAGAAAACTCATGGCTACAATCTACTGAGGACTCCACTAACCGTACTAACCTCTTAGTGATAGATGCCTCACATCCTTGGCCATCACTAACCCTTAGCTTAAAGAGACGTTTCGAAGCATGGCACATAATATTGTTCTCCACATCAAACTTGCATCAAAAGCAAGCTAAGCCAAATATTAGATCATCAAAGAGGAAAGCATGAATAAGAGAGTTAGATGCAAGCTAGCAAGTTAGATGTTAGGACCCATCATCATGAGCCATCAATGGCTCTTGCAAGAGCAAGGCTTTATAGAGAATATTAGATTCATATGGATTATTAAGTGGTTAGATGTCAGTAGTTAGTAGTCAGATTGCCATGAGAGAAAAGTTAGCTAAGAATCATGTTAGAGGTTAGAGAAGAAACCATGAAAGAAAAGGAGAAAACTTTCATAGATTGTCACTCTCTATTACATCAACTCTCTCTTTCTCTCCTGAATGAATCTCTACCCTAATACATGATCTAAAAAGAAAAGAATAATATAAAAGAATAAGAAGAAAATATACACCAAGCTATACTAAATGAGAGAAATCCTAACCTACTGCTCTCTTGCCGAGTTTCTAGCTCATCAATGCGATATTTATAGGCAAAAAGTGCTTCTGGATGATGAGATGATGCCAAGCGTCCAAAATCAGGGAATAGATTCTTGGAATTTCGCATTTGCGTGGCCAAATTAGGGAGCCACTCCCTGATCTTTTGCCATCTGGTCCTTCTCGCTTCGAAAGTCTTCTGTATATATCTTATTTTGAGTACTTGGATCCATATTTCTTTCAAATACGTCTTCAATTCGGGAATCCAATGTAGTCTTCTAGAAGCTCTTGACTTGGCCTCCAAGAAATGTAGAATAACTATCCAAATTGGGTTTAATTAGGCTCTTATTGTCACTTTCCCCTAAGCTCATGATTATCTGTAATAGAGACCAAAATACATGTGAGATGCAGTATTTTATTCATAAATCGGTAAGAAAATGTGATATAAAGATGCAGAATTAGATAATAATCACACCCACCGACTTATCTTTTGCTCGTCCCAAGCAAAACAAGAAAAAAGAAAATTAAACTAAGAATGATATTACACCACTTTCACAGGTCACATGATTGCACTGAGTATGTGCAACAAGTCTTTTAAACCCCTATGTTTCCCCTAAAGGAGGAGTTATAGTCTCCTGAGGGTTTTCAGTGGATTACACCCACAAAATCAATAAAGAAAGAAAACAAGTGTTAGGGTTTTTGAAAACGTAATTTGAAAGAGAAAATTTTCAAAATATTTTTGCAAAAATCAAGTGATTTAATGTCATAAGTTCACCAAAAATTATTCATCTTTAAACTTAATCTATATGTAAGATCTTGTCATCAATTAATGAAGAACTTAAAATTGGATTGAAAAATTAATCTTTCATAAAACCTAGATAATATGCACTTTTGTGATGGTGTAGTTTTTTGAGATTTTAACTCTTACCGTCAAGCCATTTATATATATATATATATATATATATATATATATATATATATATATATATATATATATATATATATATATATATATATATATATAAACTTTCTTCTCTTAGTTTTTCTTAGGCTTTCTAGTTACTCGGATAGCGAGCCTTTAACCTGTGACTCTCAAATCAGATGATCTTAAAGCACCAGATTAGAAAATATCCCATGGGCTTAAAGACTCGAGTAAATAAGGCCACAAAACTAAGGGAGATTATTTGTTTCTTTTGACCACCGTTAAACATTAATATTTATGCTTTCTTAGGCATAATTATCCAGCTTTAATAAGCGATTTTTATTTATATATACAATATATATATTGTTTTATTTATGACATTTTAAGTCTTTGTTTTTATCCCAAAAATGTGTAAGTGTGAAGTGCATACTCTTTAAGGAAAAAATTCAAAATCAAATTATCTTTGTAATCTTTCTTACTTAACCTATAATTTTAAATAAGATCCATTATTTTGATTAGGCTTAAGATGTCATAATTGTGGTTTTCTTAATTTCTAAGATCGACACTATTTTTTAAAAATAGATCAAAACTTTTTCTCTTATTTCAAAAAGTTTATTTAAGAAAGAAAAATTGTATACAAAAGAGAAGATTCTAAGAATATGCTAAAAGAAGTGAAAAAGAAAGAAAATCTAAAAACTCTATATTAATAGACCCTCCCCCACACTTATCTCATGCATTGTCCTTAATGCATCGTAAATGTATGTATGCATGCATGAAAATATAGAGGGAAAGAGAATTTACCTCAAGGTGGTGGTTCCGGTGGAGGTCTGACTGGTGCACAAAATGCAAGCCAATCAAAAGAATGTTGAGTTCGCAAGAACCCACCAGTGGCCTCTCTAATATAACCCATTAATTGATTGTATATGTGGATGATTTTTTTTTTAGAAATTTTATCCCATTAAATGACCAAGGTCAGTAAATCATCTCAGAGTCATTTTGTTCAACACCTTCGTCCCAGAATAAAATGTAATATGATGGAATAATTGATTTGGACTCAGAAAGTATATGAACTAACACTGACTTAGAGAATTGACTGAAATCAAGTAAAGATTTTGGAGTCAAAACTTGTTCAAGAAGTGGGTCCAAATTAAGAAGTTGAAACTCTAAATCATATTTATTTCTCCACAATAGAATGTGACTTTGCAAGATTGGTGATTCAAGTTCAAGAATGACAGGTATGAGAATCAAATTCACTCTAAAATATTGTTCAAATTGGGTAATAAAACAGGAGTCAATATTGATTCAGAAATTTGAACTGGATTATAAAATTAAAGATCGGGGTCATATTCCTCTTTGAGTTCAATTTCATGAAAATGAAAACTTATAAATTCATCAATGGGACTTTCAAAAGTATGGTATCGTTCAAGTTCAATATGTTGATCTTGAAAGATAGCCGATTCAATTTCACGATGAACAGGTGCATTGTAGGTCACTAGAGGGGGTGATAGGTGATATGCTAATTTAATGAAAAATAATGCAGAATTAAAAACTATTATGCAAACTAAACTATCACACAATGTATAGCCAAAGAGTGAAGCCGAATTCCAGGCGAAGGGTTCTGAACTTTCTTCTCAAGATTCCTCTAGACCAAGAGTTGAGGTACTCCTATAGCTCTCTTGATTAAATACAATTGTGATCACACAACGAATACCAAGCATGTAGAGAATGATCAATACTAACAATGCTAGATATCAAACAAGCCGAGCATGTATATCAATTTAGCACAAATAAATATCAAGCATATAAAGATAAGAGCAATATGAACATGCAAGATATTAAACACAAGTGAGTTGAGAGAGAGATAAGCAATTGCAAACATGGGAGAATTTATTTCGAGGTTCGAGTCACTTGCTCTACATCCCGCCTTCACCGTAATGAAGGATTTTCACTGTAATTGATCCAGCATGATCACTCGGTATTACAATACTGATCGTGAAATGAAAGTGATAAGAATTACTGTCTAACTTTGGGCTAACGGGTCATGTCCATGAGGAGAAATGCGATGAAAGCTTTTCAGTGTTTTTGTTTAGAAAGCAAAGAATGGAGTTTGTTTGTGAGTTGAAAAAAGAATGGAGAGAAGGAAAGTGATTTAAAGAAAAATTTAAAATTTGGAAAAGGCTTTGGAGAAGATGATCCTTTAGAAAATGATTTGAGAGTGATGTGATTTAAATTATGAAAAAAGGATCCAGACTCACTAATTTTCTACTCAACTACATACTTATCTCAAGAACATTTAGGTGCATCACTTTTATCATAGGCAAAAACCTTTAGTTTCTTTTAATGTCCAAGTAAAACAAATAAGATGGTTTTGGTTATATATATATATATATATATATATATATATATATATATATATATATATATATATATATATATATATTCAAACTTATCAATTATCTTTTGCATAAATACCAAGGCTTTCTTAGGCCAAAGCACCTAGCTAATCAATAATTAGATTTGTTTATTTTTCATAGATATACATATACATATATTTTTTTCATTTTTTTCTTTTGTATAAGGTGTAAGAATTTTTGTCTTTGAACCCTAAGTGTGTAAGTGCATAAAGTATGCATATTTCTTCAAGGTAACGATCAAGACTATATTACTTTCATCAATTTTCTTTCTAACCCTAAAAATCAAACAAGTTATCTTATTCTGACCAAGTATAAGAAATCCTAATTATGATTTTCCTATTCCTTAAAATTGATTTAATTTCTTACAAAAAATATATCAAAATATTGTTCTTGTCTTTCAAAAAGTTTTTTTTTTATTTTCTTCTTCTTTTTAGTTATATTAGTCATGTTAGAGACCTCCCTCACACTTATCTCATGCATTTTCCCAATGTATGAAAGAAATGTGTAGATGTATGAAATAAAATGGAAAAGAGGAAAGTTACCGATACACTGGGTCAAAAGACCCATAGCCGTTTCATTTACCGGTACCGATTCCAAGAATGATTTAAGGCGTTAACCATTTACCTTAAAATCATTTTCATTCTTGGTGTCACTGATCTCTACAGCACCGTGTGGAAACATGGTTTTTACAACGAATGGCCCAGTCCATCTTGATTTTAATTTTCCTAAAAAAGATGAAGCTGAGAATTATAGAGTAAGACTTTTTGTCCAGAGACAAAAGTTTTTCTTATGATGTGTTTATCATGAAAAATCTTTACTCTATCTTTAGTGATCTTAACATTTTCATAGGACTCATTTCTCAACTCCTCTAATTCAGAAATTTGTAATTTCTGAAGGTCACCAGCCTTAGTCAAGTCGAAATTTAGTTGCTTGATAGCCCATAAGGCCCGGTGCTCTAACTCAACGGGTAGGTGGTAAGCCTTCCTAAAGACTAACCTATAAGGAGACATCCCTAGAATCGTCTTGAAAGCGGTCCTGTAGGCCCATAGGACATCTACAAGTTTGGTGGACCAATCTTTCTGGTTTGATTCACAGTTTTCTCTAAAATAAGCTTGATTTGTCTATTGGTAACCTTAACCTGCCCACTGGTCTGAAGATGATAAAGTGTGGATAATTTGTGAGTTATGGCATACTTTCGCATAAGAGCTTCAAAGGATCTATTGCAAAAGTGAGTATCATTATCACTGATGATAGCACGAGGGGTTCCGAAGCGTGAGAAAATTTTCTCTTTCAAAAACTTTATGACAACTTTTTTATCATTAGTTTTACTTGGAATGGCTTCTACCCACTTGGACACATAATCCACAGCAACTAATATGTATTGGTTTCCAAATGAATTAGGAAATGGACCCATAAAGTCGATGCCCTAAACATCAAAGAGTTCTATTTCTAGAATTGGGTTGAGGGGCATCATATCTCATTTTGAGATCCTTCTTACCATCTGGCATCTAGGGCATGTCTTGTAAAATTCATAAGCATCTTTGAATAAAGTGGGCTAATAGAACCCACTTTGTAGCACCTTTTCAGCAGCTTTTCGGGGACCAAAGTGTCCACCACATGCAAGCTCGTGACAAAAGAACAAAACACTCTTAACCTCTTCATCGGGAATGCATCTCCTAATAATTTGGTCAGAACAGTACTTAAAAGATACGGTTCTTCCCAAAAGAAATACCAGACTTGAGATAAGAACCAGTATATATCGTTTTTGGACCAATGAGACGGAGTTTGGTTTGTGACTAAGTAATTCACTATATCAGCAAACTAAGGTTCCCTAAAGATAGCTAAGAGATTTTCATTAGGAAAGTCCTCATTTATAGGCAATTCGTAGAATGGAGAATTTGGGATTCGTAAAAGATGGTTAGTAACGTATTTTCTACACCTTCTTGTCTCGATTCTTGAGTTCAAATTCTTGAAAATGGAGGATCCAACGAATGAGTCGCGCATTGGCATCCTTCTTCATCATGAGGTACCTAAGCGCAGAATGATCAGTAAAAATGGTGGTTTTGGACCCTACTAGGTAGGGACGAAATTTCTATAAGACAAACACTACTGTCAAGAATTCCTTCTCAGTAGTAGTGTAGTTCAATTAAGCATTGTTGAGAGTCTTATTAGAGTAGTAAACCAAGTGCTGCTTATTATCAATGCGCTATCTTAGGACAGCGCCTATGGCAAAATCAGAAGCGCCGCACATGATTTTGAATGGTTTAGACCAATCTGGTGCAGATATGATTGTTGCAGAAATAAGCTCTCTCTTAAGTTTCTCCCAAGAATTCATATATTCAGCATCCGAAAGTGAAGGACACGTCCTTAGCAAACAAATTAGTCAAGGGCCTAGCAATCTTGCTAAAATCCTTGATAAATCTTCGATAAAAATTGACATGTCCTAAGAAGGATCGAATATCCTTTACGTATTTGGGCATGGGAAGCTTAGCAATAAACTCAATCTTGGCTTTATCCACTTTCCTTTCTTGGAGATTTCATGACCCAAGAAAATTTCATGTCTAACCATGAAGTGGCATTTCTCCCAGTTCAGTGTCAGATTTTTCTCAGCACAACGTTGGAGGACAAGTTTTAAATGGTGGAGACATTGAGTGAACCAATCTCCGTAGATGAGAAATCATCCATGAAGATTTCTAAAAATCATTTAACCATATCAGACAAAAGACTCAACATGCAATGTTTAAACGTTTCTGGGGCATTGCACAAGCCGAAAGGCATTCGATGATAAGCAAATGTTCTAAATAGACATGGGAACGTAGTCTTTTCTTGGTCCTCAGGAGCAATAGAGATCTGATTATACTCCAAGTAACCATCCAAGAAACAGTAATACTCATAGCCCGCCAAACGTTCAAGCATTTGATCAATGAAAGAAAGTGAAAAATGGTCCTTACGAGTTGCAACATTAAGCTTTCTATAGTCAATGCAAACTCGAATCTTCGTGGGAAGTCGAGTTTGGACCAACTCTTTGTTCTCGTTTTTCACTACAGTGAAACCGGATTTCTTTGAAACCGCGTGGACAGGACTGACCCATTGGCTATCAGAAATGGGATAGATTATCCTATTGTCTAAGAGTTTCACAATTTCAGCATGAACAGCCTCTCGCATTATAGGGTTTAACCTACGATGCAGGTCTCTTTTAGTTGTTGCATCTTCATTGAGATGAATGTGATGTTGAACTATGATTGGACTCAATCCCTTTATATTAGTCATAGTCCAACCAATGGCTTCCCTATATTTTCTTAAAATTGCTTTAAGATCTTCTTCTTGCTCATCATTTAAATGGGAGGCAATGATGACAGGAAAGGTCTCTTGTTCGTCAAGATAGACGTACTTGAGATGCGCAGGTAAGGGTTTCAGCTCTAAGGAAGAGGAAGGCTCACTGGAAGGATGAGTCAAATTTATTGGCTTCATATTTGATGAAATAGGGCTCGAGACCCAATTCACAGCAGACTCAACAACCTGATAAGATTAAAGTCGTTAGACTCTAACCCAAAGTCATACTCAGTTTTTAGTTTCAATTCTTCCCTGTGTTCACTTGTTAAGTTCTCAATGAGGTTGACTTCAAATGTTTAGTCCTCAACATCACGCGGTTATTTTTTTAGGTTGAAGACATTGACTTCTCTAGTCATGTCCCCAAAGGCTAACCTCATGGACCCATTCTTACAATTGATGATGGCGTTGGCAGTAGTAAGGAATGGTCGCCCTAGGATAACAGGAGTTTGAGCCCTAGGATTGGACACAAGTTGTGTCTCTAGAACTATGAAATCATGGGGTAAATAAACTCCCGACCCGCATAAGGACATCATTAATTTTCCCTTTTGGAACTTTCACTGAACGGTCAGCCAGTTGGAAAGTGACTCGAGTTGGACTAAGATCGCCCAACCCGAGTTGTTGATAAACTGAGAATGGAAGTAAGTTGATACTTGCCCCCAAGTCAAGAAGTGCACGACTAATTTCAGCTTGTCCTATGGTGCAGGCAATGGTGGGACAACCTGGATCCTTGTAATTGATAGGGATCGGACCCGACAATAGCTCACTAATGTTAGTAGCTAAGAAGACCTTTTTGGGTACATTAGTCTTTCTCTTCTTGGTGAACATGTCCTTAAGAAACTTAGCATAGGATGGGACTTGAAGTGGCACATTTATCTTCACTTGATTGAAGATCTCAATTATCTTATTCATATGTGAATTTTGGTTGTTATTTTTCTGCCTATTAGGAAATAGTACTATAGGATGGTGCACCTGACTGGTTGACTTATCTGTTTTAGATTCGTCAGATTTGAAAGGATTGGGATTAGATGAGGTGGGTGCTTCATTGTGGTTATGCTGAATGGGATTAGATGGTGTTGACACTTGATTATCAACTTTCTTTCCCGACCTCATTGTATGAACAACATTACATTGATTCAATGATTGATTCTCAGCCAAATGAGCTTGTTGAGAATTCCTAGGATTCATTATTGGCTGAGTAGGCAAGGTACCCTTTGTCTCTCATTCTGTGGAGTGGCTAATTGGCTCATTTGAACCTTTAACCTCTGTATAGTTTGCATGAGAGAATCTTGGTTCTTCATGTATCTTTCCATGTTTCTCTCAAAGTCAGTCATTCTCCTTTCTAGTTGAGAATTCTGAAAGGAAGATTGTGGAGCTTGGTTGGGAAAGTTTTGTTGATAGTTTAAAAAATTAGGTGGATGGTTGGGAGAATTATGATGAAAATTAGAGAAGTTGGGTTGATTGGAAGAATTATTGGCATGATGGAAGTGGCTTGCATGATTTGACCGTGAGTGGTCATTTTTATTTTGGCTCCATGAGAAATTCAGGTGATTTCTCCAGCCAGGATTGTACGTTGGTGCATAAGGATTATTGTTCGGCCTTGAAAAGGCTGCATTCATCAGTTCTAGACAATGTTGTTGAGCTTGAAACACCGGAGACTCCTCAAACACATGATTCATGGATTGACAGTAAGTACAGCCCGGAGTTGAAAATTGGTTTGGGCTGACTTGATTGACTGGACTTGATTCTTTAGTTTCTAAAGCTTTCAGTCTTCTCGCTTGGTTAGCTAACTTAGCCTCGTTAGTTATGGATGATTCAATTGAATGGAGACCTTCTTTTGAAGAGATGGAGTTTGAATTCCTCGAGTTTTCATTAGTTGGTTCCTACTGGATGGTCTTTTCAGCTAGATTCTCATATAAATCCCATCATTCATTCTCACCCTTCTACAAGAATCCCCCTTGGCACATGCTTTCTACAAGGGTCTTAGTAGAATAGTCTAAACTGTCATAAAGAATTTGACATTGTCGCCATTTCTCTATTCCATGATGAGGACATTGGACAAGGAGGTGTTTAAAGCGTTCAAAATACCTCTAAAATGCTTCACTAAGTTCTTACTTGAACTGCATGATAGTTTTTCTAACGAGAGCGGTCTTATGAATTGGATAGAATTTCTTCAAGAAGACCTTAATGAAACCATCCCAAGATGTGATAAAGCTGGCCGCTAAGCTGTAAAGCCATTTCTTGGCTAAGTCCTTAAGAGCGAAAGGGATAAATCTTAATCTAATAGCATCATCTACAAGGTGTGGGATTTTCATCATTAGACATACTTTCTCAAATTCTCTTATGAAGAAATAAGCATTTTCGGATTCTAAGTCATGAAACTTGGGGAGTGTGTTGATGAACTGAGGCTTAAGCTTAAAATTGTATTCACCAACTGATGGAAGTTGGATGCAAAATGGAAGTGAGATTCTAATGGGATAGAACCTATCCTGCAAAGATGTCGGTTGAGCCATAATCGGATTTGGTCTTGGTTCAAACTTAGGTTGTAATGTGTTTGTAGTCAACCTAGATGAATTAGGGTCTCTTGACCACACTTGCATACACAAACACAATCACAAACAAGTTCACCAATAGTCAACAAGAGAAAACAACCAAGCCTAGTCTAAGATAACCTTAACCTAGACAACTCCTAATTAGTTGATTGTCCACAGGAGGTATAATGCAGACTTTGACCACAAGCTAATCAGCCAGGTCAGGGTAAGATTGATGGGAGGTATCTGTGCAAAAGCGACAGGCCTAATTAAGCCAAACCACCAGCCTTCGAGGTTTCGCCCCTCAATCCCTTTCTTAGACACTGATTTGACAGGAGTCAAATTCTAACACCTTCCCCCTTAGGATAATCTTCTAGTGAGTTTGAGATGTCCTTAAGACCAACGTCTATCAGGATTTACTTAGGCTTATGTTGTGTGTGCTTGGAGATGGTTTGTGAGCTAAGGAAGGGTAATGACTTTCCCACCTTATCTTAATTTGAGTTTTGCCCTTAGAATTGATTGTACAGAGTGTGCAAGATACAGAAAAGTAACATTCAAAAGCAAATATCACCGAAGAATGTTCCCTAAACTATATGCTATACCTACGTACCTTGTCTCCAGCTATCTTCAACAGTAATTGTAAAATAAACGTAATTAGACAAATGCCTGAATGCAAGTCTAAACGTTTTTTAAGCAATTAACAATCACTCAGATTACTATTAGATTAAAAATAGGGATTGTGAATATCAGATATAGTAAGAATAATAACACAAAAAAACTTTATTTTTGCAAACAATATGTCCTGCAAAAAAGAGTTTTTAGTAGTCCAACAAAAATTTCAACTTTTGCACTATAATTTCTTAAAATTCTGTTTCCTACTTTCGAGAGTAGGGGCACAGAATAACAAGTCTTCTCCTGCAAAGCTTGAGTGCTAAATCTGAATCTTGACCTCCCTAAAATAAGACACCAAACTTGTTAGAAAATAATTACACCGTTCCCTCACCGGCAACGGCGCTAAAAATTGATCGTGAAATGAAAGTGATAAGAATTACCGTCTAGCTTTGGGCTAACGGGTCATGTCCATGAGGAGGAAAGCGATGAAAGTTTTTCGGTATGTTTATTTAGAAAGCAAAGGATGGTATTTGCTTTTTAGTTGAAAAGAGAATGGAGAGAAGGAAAGTGATTTAAAGAAAAATTTAAAATTTGAAAAAGGTTTTGGAGAAGATGTTCTTTTAGAAAATGATTTGAGAGTGATGTGATTTAAATTATGAAAAAAGGATCGGGCTCACTAATTTTCTACTCAATTACGTACTTATCTCAAGAACATTTGGATGCATAACTTTTATCATAGGCAAAAACCTTTAGTTTCTTTTAATGTCCAAGTAAAACAAATAAGCTGGTTTTGATTTAAATCTTAAGCCCTTTCTTAACACATAATTAAAAAAAGAATATTAAATCATCAAGCGCGAAGAAGTAAGTATGGAATAAAAACAGTTTAAAAAGATTTATGCTTTGAAAGTCCAAGTTTAAAATAAAGACATCCTCATGTGCTTTCAAGAACGAAGTTTAACTCAGGTATTTTCTAATTCAAAAGAGTTGCTTTCATAAAAATTAATCAAGAGAAAGGAGGTAGAAGAATTAGTGAGCTCAGAAGATGATTTAGCTACTCATGATGAAAGAAAAACAAACAAGAGAATGAAAATCAAATATAAACATACCGAATTTGAGTCGAGTTGAATAAGCAAGTTGAAGCTCCTTTGATTGTCACTTCAAAGATGAATTACACACTCAATTCTACTCTTCTCTCTTTGCTGGTCTAAACTGAAAAATAAAAAGAAGATACAACTTCTCCGAACTATCTAACAATACTCCTAAAACCTTAAAAAATGAACAAGAATTCTAATCCTAGTCTTCGCTACCTTCTTCTCTGTCGAAAATAGTATTTATAGGAAGAAAAACCAAAAGGGAGAGGGCGTAAGAAGATTGGGGGAGCAAACGCTCCCCAAACAACCACAATAAAGCCTTGGAAATGCAGCTATGGCCGCATTTCTGCGGCCCTGGTGTGGCCAGGTGGCCACACCCAAGTGGTGGAGGCCTCATATTTTGCGACTTTATTTTATCTTATTCTGGATTTCCCGTCTTAGCTCCTAGTTTTGACGAAATGGCCTTTTATCTCTGGCTTTAAACCGATTGATTTATAAAGATCCATTTTAACCGATGTTTAACTGATTTCATCCTCTCGATCTGCCTCGATTTGCCCTGATCTTCTAATTTTGAATTAATTCTGATTTAAATCAGAATTATGGTGGGCTTTTGGGCTCATTTCTCTTCCCTTTCTTTTAGCAATGAGCCTGCATTTAACAAAGAAGAATAAGACTTATTAATAGGATTTATTAGATAAAAAGCATGGTAATGTGACAGTATATATGTAATATATGTGACCGATCACACCCCTACACTTATCTTTTGCTCGCTCTCGAGCAAAACATCAGACTAATCCTAATCAATTATTAGACCACTTTCGCAGGTTACTCGATTACACTGAGCATGTGCAACAAGCTATTAAACCTCCCATAGAGGACGAGTTTTATCTCGTGAGGATTTTCAGTGGACATGAAATCAATTAAACAAATTGTGATACCACTTGTAAATCACTTAAACAAATTTTGATACTTCTTGAAATTAATAAAACATTTTAGATACCACTTGTGGATACCACTTGTGGATAAACATAAATATTATTTTATAGATAAACATAAACATGAAATCATTTGACATAAAGATCGTTTCTCCCTTTTAGAAATAATCACAAAATTAATGAATAAGCTTGTTGGAAACAAACGCAAATACATTTGAAGTAAAACCAAGTTTAGCATGAAATCAATTTGTACTTTAAAACATGTATGGACATTGATAAATAAGCACAATCAATCATATATATGTATGTATGTATGAAAAATGAAAATAATACTTGAAGTTTAACGCATACATATATAGAAAGACATGAATAAGTATACAAAAATGAAATAACATAAAAATCATGTGTATAACTCATTTCATCCACCCTATCATGCCCAAGTTTAAAATGATATTCATAAAAGCATACAAATATGGTTGCCCAACCAACCGCCCTTTTAGAGTAGAAGTTTTCAAAAATAATTATTTTGAAACTAGTTTAGCATATATTGAAAACTCTACCATTGAAGAATAAAGACTAGTTTAAAGGTAATTTTGAAAACTAGTATGAAATCCTTCAAATAAGAAATAAAAACATATGTCTATCCCATGAAAACATAATTGACACTCAAGATCTATAAAGCACATATATAAGCTTATGAAAATAAATTCATGAGTAAACAAAAAAAAAGTGAATGCACAATAATCATATGAATAGCACATTCATAAAGATAAAACAATAAAACTCAAAAATTAAAACTAGCATGAAATTTTAAAAAAAAACATGATATATCATATAATCATGCAAGAATCATCAAAACTAGGACATACAATATACAATCAAAAATAAAATGAGTACAAACATGTATAACATTAGGAACACGTGTATCTCAAGAATTCTACATGTATAACACAAGTTTTAATAAGATTTGCATATCAACATATAATATAAATATATAAATCAAAATATATTTTAACTAAAGCATATAAAAATATAAATCAACCAAAGAAATAGACATGTAAATTACTTAAAAACATGAAGAAGGTTATTTAAAAATACATGCATAGTATACAACCAATCAACTCAACATGAAGTACAAAACAATACATGATAGAATCAAGATTACAACACTAGCTTGTAAGCATTAAAACATTTTAAAAGTGGAGGATGAAATGGTAACCAAATCGATGTAGCTAATTCATTTCTCTAAAACACAGTGGTCCTCCCACCAAAACTTTCATGATAGTTGTGCATCAAATGGGTTCGTCCTTTAAACTCAAAATGCATCCACCACCAAGGCATCAATCCTCTCACGTTTTGTGAGAACCCACACCTACATCAAAAATAAGAGGTGAGAATTTTGATACTCATATCTTTTTGGGTCCATGGGGGTTAGTAACATTTTTGGAGCCCAAACATTTTTATTAGTAAAATTTAAGGAATTTAATCTATCAAAATAAAATTTTGCAAGATGGCCTTTTCGGCTACAATGTTTACATGTGTACACTTTAGCATAAATATGAGTGTGATCATGGTATGCATGTGGTATATACCATAGATGATGTACGTGCATGTGTGAAACTTATTTCTTATGAAACATAGATTTCAATCTATTATGGTTAAATACACAATTGCTCAAAATTGTGCTCAAACAATTAATTTTCTTTTTCAAAACATGAATCTCATTTTTATTAAAAGAAGATAAAGGAATAATAGCATGAGGGACATGGAAAGAATAAGAATTAAAATTATTTTTCTTTTGGGAAATAGAAATCTTTTTTCTTTTAAAATTTTTTTCAAAGATTTTTTTTCATTTAAAATAATATCCTTTTCTTTAGACATCAAAACAACTTGATTTTTCAAAGATTTATTTTTTGAAATAATTTCAAATTTATTTTTAAAAGAATCATGTTCATTTAACAAAAAATTATTTTCTCTCTTCAACTTTTCATTTTCAATTTTTTGCAAATCATACTTTTCAAGAAGTTTTTGACACAATGATGCAAATTCATCGTATGGCATTTCATTATCTTCATTAAGCTCGGAATCAGAATTTACCTCAAGGGGTCATCCCCTTGGACCATGTAGCACATGATGGAAGTAACACTTCCTTCATCTGAGTCACTTTCCTTATCAATTTGCGTTTATTCCCAAGAGAGATGAGAGTGTTCCAAATTATAAAAGCCAAATCAATGTTAGAAACTCTAAATAAATAATCATCATTTAGGGTTGACTTTAAAGCATGAAGGGCTTTTGCGTTAGCCTTAAAGTTTTTGCCATTGATAAAGCATGAATCTTTGGTTGTGGCAAGATAAACATGAATACCTAGGGCTTTGAGGTACATAGACATCTTAACTTTTCAAGTTTGGAAGTTAAGAATATCAAACATGGGAGGTGCAATAAAATCCATGTGTGTGTATATGCAAATATTGTGATTAGCAAAAATAGGATCTTTAACTATAGGTTGTTAGACCCAAATCAAGAGCACCAAGCTCGGATACCAATTGTAGGTTACCAAAAGGGGGTAAAAAGGTGATATGCTAATCTGATGCAGAATAATGTGGAATTAAAAACTATTATTGTAACACCCCGCTCCCAGAATACGTACTTAGTTGCATAATCGTATTTTCGATCGTATTTTTTTTGATTTGGTTTCAGTATTTATTTTGTATTATGAATTATTTATATGATCGTTTTGCTGTGGATCTGGATTCGTGGACTCGGAGTCAGCCCTAGTCTAAACCAGGAGTTTGATCCTAGAGTATTGCTCGATTTGGTATTTCTACTATTCTGATTTGATCGGTTTCAGTTTTAAATATCATTTTATAATATTCTAGATTTTTCATGATTTTCTAAAATTTTCCTTAATTAAGTTGTAAATCTTCAAAATCAGGGTCGACCAATACCGCTGCTCGATTCTCGGATTTTTAATTTACAAACGGATTTAAAATTCTAAAAACAGCTTTCCTGTAACTTCTTAAAATCACATTTTCTATCTAAATACTTTTTCTGAGAATTTTCTAAATTTATCGAAATTCCCCTAGATTTGGTGTCGGCCAGTTTCACTGGTTGATTCCAAGAATTTTACTTTACAATTGAAATCAAATTTCTTGATTCCGCTTTCATATTTCTTCTTGTAATTATATTTTCTCCTTTTGGCATTTTCTGAGATTTTCAGATTTTTATCAAAATCCGACCGACCCGGTATAGACCGGTGTCAACGGTTGACTTCAGGATTTTTATTATGAAAATGAGATTGAATTTCTAAAAATTGATTTCACCAAAAATCTTTAAATAATATTTATTATTTTTTAGAATTTTTGGAAAGCTTTCCAAACTACTTAATTTTTGGACTTTTCCGGAGTTTTCGGTGTTTTCCCAGATACCGAAATTTTATCAAGATATTTTGCTTTTCTCTTTTTCCATTTTTCTCTCTCCTCGCTAGACGCGAGTTTCACCAACCTGGGTTCAACATTTAATGTGGGATGCTCTCCATGCTACATTTAATGCTTGTCCTGCAAGATATATTCTGAACCATGTTTTTTTGTCTTTTCTGTCAAACGCAAATCTCGTGTTTTCTCCTGGACGCGGATTTTATCTCCGCGTCTAACTTGGTTGCCTAGATGCAGACTTTTATTATGTGAGGACGTGACTTTTTTTAAAGAGACGCAACTCATTTTGGGGATGGCAAGGTTGTAATAATCAAACCCCTCCTTTTATATATACCCACCTCCTTTCTCTCTCTTTCATTATTATTTTTCTCCTCCTTCTTTCCTCCAACAGCCAACGAATGGCAGCACCCACCTGAGCCATGGCCGCCTCCTTGGCCGGCCATCTTCTTCACTCTCCCCTCCATTTCCACCACCAATTCCACCATCTTTCTCTCCTCCATCTCCTCCTTCATTCCAACAACAACAACAACAACCATAACATCACCACCACACCACCTTCTTCTTCCTCTCTTTCCACCAAACAACCCATTATCACCATTATCTTCTTCCCCATTTTCACCACTACCTACACCACCTTAGCCACTACCAACTACGCCATCCTTTCCTCCTCGGCGTACTCTTTCCAATGAGGCATAGTTTCGTTCTCCGAAACACCATTTTCAAAACTCCAAATTTTCCAAATGAACTACACTTGCACCCCACTAATGATTTAGATTTGGAGTTTTGGCCACCCTTTTAGGCCAACTCCGGCCACCTCCGGTAGCCGCCGTGACCACCAGCCATGGCCGACGGCCGTCCTCCTTTCCCCCTTCTATCTTTTCTTTCCTCCTTTCCTTCTTTCTTCATTTTCCTTCCTTCTTTCTTTCTTTTCTTTCCTTTATTTTCATCCTTGTGTCTTCCAAAACCTGCATCCCTCTCTCCCCCCATCCATGCGTCTCTCATTTTCTCATCTCCCTGTCTCTCTCTTTCTCTCTGTTAATTGCTAAACGCGGAGTTCACCCCGCGTCCAAACAATTCCTTAATGCGAATCTTCGCGTTCTTGACATTTATATAGCGGCCTTCGCGTTCTTGTATCGACGCAACGCGGAGCCCATGCCTGCGTCTGTGTCCTTCTCATGTCAACGCAACGCGGAGCTCATGCCCGCGTCTGTGTTCTTCTCGTGATAACGCTACGCGGAATCCACGTCCGCGTCCGCATTCTTCTCGTGTTATATCTTGAACGCGGGTCTCAAACCTCGCGTTTGTGGCACCTACGCGACGCGACTCCCGCGTCATTCCCCTGTGCACACTCTCTCCATGTACTTCTTTCTCTTGTTCTCTCTTTCTCTGCCCCTCTCTCATTCTCTTTCTCTCTCTTGATTTCCTCCTCTCTCTATCACTTTCTCTCTAACGCGTTGACGCGTTGATTTCCTAGATTCTGGAGATCGGAGATTTCACCGTGTTTTTCAAGGATTTAGGCGAGTGTTTTCGCTTTCCTCTTGACTTTCCCATTTCATCGGTCGACTTGTATTATTCACGATTTGTGTTGTTTGAAGCTAACACCTTTTCTGCAGGTACCCTTGCCTTCGGGCCTAATCTCTGGGTACGACCTTTGAGTTTTAAAGTCCTCTGGACTTTCTCTATGTTGTGCCTGGCAGGTGGATCTAGCGTCAATACTTTACCGCTTGCTCCATTCGAGTATAGTTACCCCATGAGCATGGCTTCCCCGTGAGCGGTAGTATAGCGTTCATACGCTTACTGCGACACGTGCGTCTAGCTACGCTGCGAGCGGTAACCACGCCGAGTGTGATAGCATTTAGTGTTGTACATTAGCTTCGCTCCAGCTTGCTCAGCTCTGGTTGATTGTGCTTAGCTATTACTCTATCACTTACTAAGTACATACTTGATATGTTAACACTTGACATGCTTTTGCTTGATACCTATCATCTACATGCCAATACCTGACACCTGTCCGTATCACTTGACAACAGATGTGTCATCACCTGACACCCGACTTGCTACTTAACACTTGTTTCTTACTATTACATGACGTATCACCTGCCTCCTGACATATTAATACTTGACCTATGATTATCACGTTTACGGGAATATTGTACTTGTTATCCTATATTATACTTATACAGTGACCTGAATCTACAGTACTTATGTACTGAATTCCTGATCATGTCTTGCACCCGCTATTCCCGTAAATTGATAATTACATAATAAATCATAAAAAGGAACAACTTACATCGGGTCGGGGGAAACTTGCGGCTATCAATATATGTTCGTGTTTACAGTGGTGCTAGGTATGTTGTACAACTAAAACTTTCGGTCTGACCTGTGGGCCTCTAGGAGACCGAAGGGAGTGCTGGCTCCCTCCTTCTTGGTACCATCTTGATAAGGGCATTCTATAAGACCCTCCTGTAGGCCTTACGGCCGATTCCATACACCAGCAATGGAACGTCCTGGACCGTGGTCCCGGGCATGTACGGGACCCACTGTAAACATTATTCGTTGATACCCCTGTTGGTTTCCAATAACAACCTTGCTTTACTCAGATGTGGATATATGTGCGCTGGGACGCTAGTTCACATATCTAGACATCGGGGTAAGACGAGTAATAATAATAATAATAAAAGATGCCAGCTATGAATCTGTAGTATGCCTTGCCATTTTTCCTTGTATCAGATTTTATGTCGGATTTCCAGTTTTATGATTATTATACTATACATGTTCATATCCTGCCTTTCCATTTGTATTCTATTCCACCTGTTTCCTGCTCTTATCTGATCATACTATGAGTCTTCCCTACTTGATATCATTTGCCATATATCTACTTGCTCCTACATGCTTGTGCCTACGACATGATTTTCACGTTTATGATCCAGATTTATCGATACACGTGTGCCTATCTATGCTCGCCATCTGACTTTCACATCACCACTCGCTGGGGAGTTCTGACTCCTCTAAATCCTCATGTCCAGGTTTTGGAGCTTGGAGCGTGTGATTTCTCCCAGTTGCTGATCAGAGTGGTGCAGCGGTAGCGTGGATCTCCAGCAGACCGTCCAGAGCCCCATCCTTCCAGGCCCCCTGCTCGGCTCTAGAGTTTTCCTATTATGACTCTGAGCCTGTCTTTGTACTATTCATACTTGTACATCTTGTATTCTCGCAATTGCGCCATATTGGTGATGTAATATTATTGTAATATTTGTCACCTCTTGTAATAACTTTGTAACTGTATTCATGTGTTGGAATGTATAATGCACGACGTGCTTCCGTACTCTGATTCTTGCCTGTACTGATGCTTAGCGTATATACGTGAGGGTATTTCTGACCTGCGTATATACGTCGCAGTAATGTCTCCGTACCCGCCGGATCGGGGCGTTACAGGGTGGTATCAGAGCCTAGGCTCTCACATCCTCAGTACAACCAATCGGCAAATTAATGGTAAAGAAATTTGCAACTGGAATGCATAAGTCGTGGTTATACAATTCAACTATAAGTACAAAGTTATCCATTCTCCCTTGATAATCTTACCCTTGAATTCTGAAGTCCTCCCATCCTTTCATACTTCAGTTTCTCATTTTTCTTAGACCAACTCGGACATGAAAAGACGGAAAAATCATAACAGTTCTGGTCTTCTTAGAGTGGTCCTAATGGAGGAAGTGTTAATTTGAGATGATTTCTGCAAAATATGATGAAAAACTAACAAGAACAGACGAAGGTCCCGCAACAAAGATTATTTGTCGCACTACGAGAACAGAAGCCAGGCAACATATCAGATTTCAGAAAATTACAGCCAGCAATCTTTTCGGGCATGGAGGAGCCTTGGATGCATAGCAGTGGCTGGTAAACACGACAGATCTTCTGAAGGCAACTCGAATCCCTGACGAGAACCAAGCGAAAATGACCAAGATTTAGTTAAAAGATGTAGCTAAGACATGATGGTTGGTGGAAGCAGCGAGATTGGAAAAGCCCATCACTTGGGACCAGTTCTCGAAGAATTTCTATGAGAAGATTCTTCTCTGTAATAGCTCAAATAGAAATGAAAGAACGATTTATCAAATTGTAGTAAGAAGATTGAATTGTAAATAAATACACTGCAAAATTCTTAAGGCATAGTCGGTCGGTGTCTTACATGGTGGCCGACAAGGAGAACCTAGCAAGCAATATTTTAGTGAGAACTGAAGATGAGGATCAAGATGTTTCTTATTCTCAAGCAGCCCAAGAAGTATTCTTAAGTTTTTTTTCCCATCGCTCGGGGAGTAGAACGGACCTGGAAAAGAAAGATCAGGATGAGGTGCAGATGAAGTTGGCGAAGCGACACTCTCAGTTGATGAAAGTTGAAGACTCAGACAGGCCCCTGGATGCCTCACTAGCTAAGCCATCCCTCCAACCTTACCCTCAGCATATGACATGTGGGTATTATCTGAAGCCGGGCACCTACAACACAACCGCCAGAAAGGTTATGAATTATGTCGTATATGGGTCCGAAGATCAGTTGAAAAGTAACTGTTCGTTCAAGGAAATAGAGAACATTACATCGATCTGATCAACCCATTAAGTATCACCATTGGAAGAGAATTCAAGACCTACTGGCAGAGTAAACTCACTTCATCCTCCAACATCAAGCATAAACCAGGTACAAAAGAGATCAAGAACTAGGGCACATGGTAAAAGGAGGCAAACATAAAATCTGACTGAAGAGGAGGATGCTCAATATGATAGAGTGAGAACAGAAAAGAATGCTCAATATCTGAAAAAGGAACCCTGAAAGTACTAACCGTAACCATTGTCCCCATTTTTAACATGTCTGGGAGTTGGTAAATTCTCTATTTCATATCTTTCTCATTGCACTATCATCACCAGTCTTAGTCCGTCTGTGTCTACCTCCCTATTTCATGATTCTTGTCTCTTCTATTTTTACTATTCTAATTTTCATAATCCTTATGCCAACTTAAGATATGCATAGACTAGTGAGGTAACAACAGAGCAGATGTAGTTTGCTCTCATTATGTTCTGACGTTCTCGACTCTGGCACATCACATTGTCTTATATTGGACAGATCTTCGGCCTCGCATTATATTCTTGTATTTATGGATACATCATAGGAGACCAGTACATCAAGCGGAGTAGTCATCGCTTATATAATCAGATAGACTGTATATGAGAAGTGTCTATATAAAGCAGTATCCAGATTCAGGACTTCTGGCAGACAGAGTTATAGTATTTTTCATTTCTATTACTCCAATAGCGATCATGATTTCCTCAACCATGTTCAGGGAACTCGGGTATTCTCAGAACTGATTTGCAGTCAGGATATTATTTAGAAGACAACATTCGAGACACGTTTCAGTTATTATAATTTCTTGATCGTGTTCTCAGAACCACTAACTTCTGGCAGTCTTTATTGATTTGGTAGACCATAGGCTCCGCTAGCCTCGCCAAGCAAGGGTCGTGTTCTAGTCACCCATGGACCTAACCGGGTGTGGGCTTTGCTACACCCTGGTGCTTAGCATTTAGCGTTGTGTTATGCGCTGGCTTCGCCGCGTGAGCTTCGCCATATGGGAGCCTCACAGAGCGTTAGCTTCGCTGCACCCTAATGTTTAACACCTGAGCTGTGTTACGCGATGGCCTCATCTAGGCTTGGCTTCGTCTGTGGCTAGTTCCTTCAGTGCTTAGCACTCTAGCCCATTTCTCGGATTTCTTGTGCCTAGTGTGCTTTCATGGATCTGCTGAACAGAGTTTCATCACTGTATCTGAGCTATCGCCATGATCCTTATCGATGATCCATTCGACCAATCTTGCAGGGCTCAGATATCTTCTACATGTTTCATCTGCAGTCGGGTTATCATTCAGAAGTCAGTATTAAGAATTCTTCAGGGTTATTCTATATTCTTGGCTATGTCTTTCAGAGTTAGCAACGCCCAGTATGCAGAAATTCTTAATTATTGGTCTTCTTGATTCATACTCAATATTATCAGAGTTTTCCTTACCTTAGGTATTCTGGTCTATTCTCGGGAAATTAGTATGTATGCAGCACATCAGTGATTCTACTACAGAAGGACAACATCTTGCCATGCTGGGTTTTATATTATATTATGGACTTCAGCACTACGGATTTCTATGGATTTCATCAGCATTGGTTCGTAGTCTGATTGAAGTATTATTGATTATCTCACCAAGTGAGCTCACTTTATATTGTTCAGAATGGGTTAGTCTTTTAAAGTTCTGGCAGTGTTCGTTTATAAGTAGACATCAGATCAGTATTATTATGGCACCGTCAGAGAATGTATACATACGGCAGAAGGGCAGAGATGTCTCAGTCCTGAGTTTAACGTTCAGTCGATTTGGGAGAACGGCCCCACAGTTATTCATATCTTGATTGGCATCATCCTCATTCCAATCCTTTCTGTGTCCATCTTCCCCTATTGAAATTGCGAGGACGCAATTTTTTATAAGGTGGATGGAGTGTAACACCCTGCTCCCGGAATACGTACTTAGTTGTGTATTCGTATTTTCGATCATATTTTTTGATTTGGATTCAGTATTTATTTTGTATTATGAATTATTTATATGATCGTTTTGCTGTAGATCTGGATTCGTGGACTCGGAGTCAGCCCTAATCTGAACCGGGAGTTCGATCCTAGAGTATTACTCGATTTGGTATTTCTGCTATTCTGATTTGATCGGTTTCAGTTTTAAATATCATTTTCCAATATTCTAAATTTTTCATGATTTTCTAAAATTTTCCTGAATTAAGTTGTAAATCTTCAAAATCGGGGTCGACCAATACCGCTGCTCGACTCTCGGATTTTTAATTTACAAACGGAGTTGAAATTTTAAAAACAGCTTTCCTGTAACTTTTTAAAATCACATTTTTGTTGGCCCAAAGGCCTATCACCCTAGTTTTGATGATGATCAACTCATGAAGTTATGATTACTAATGATCTTGTGTTTAATTAGTGACAGATTCATTATCAAGATCTTGTAGGTGTGGAGCTTCAACAAAGGATTTAAAGACAAGTTGGAAGTTAGCACCGGTTGATTCACGAGTCTATGCATCAAGAACACATCTAGAGATGAGCTCGGTGGATTGCATTTGGACCAAGTCAAGAAGATGAGAAGCCTTCAAGTGAAGACTTCAAGAAGATGAAGACTTGTGTCTAGGTATAAGATTTTGTTTTTGTTTTAGTTAAAATGTAAAGGATAGATAGTTGGTGGATTGCTCAAGTTATATCACACACACACTCTTAATAGAACTCTTGATAGAATTGCTTTCATAAAAGATTTTTATATTTAGAAAAGAATTTTTAGTTAATAAAAGATTTTCTTTTGACAATATATATATACCTTGGTTTTTGGTATTTCTATCATGTATATTCTTTTTCAACCATAACCAAGTTTAGAGCTTAATGTCAAAAACATAGATATTACATTATGATTGTGTAGTGGATCATATCCATACACACTATGCTTTAAAATGAAATCAAATATCTTGTTTTTATATTTTGTGAAAGTTATGAAAACCAAGTTTGAAAAATACATGTTTTGATTTTTGATAAAATTTGCAAGACGCTGAAATAATATGAATATGTTGATATATGTCTTGAAAATTTTTATCACAAGTTTGGTTTTCAATATAGAATGTTAAAACAAGTTTATGGAATTTTTATAAGTGTTAAAAGATTTTAAAATTAATTTTTAAACCAGTTTTCCAGACCTGAAATTGGCTGACAGGCCAGTCCGGTCGACCGGGCGGTCGACCGAACCAAGGGCCGGTCGACCCACGGTCGACCGGACGTGCACAGCCTTGTGCACGTTGTCAGCACAGTGGTCCGGTCGACCGTACGGTCGACCGCTGCAGAGAGTTCTGCTCTCTGTTTGTTTCGGTCGACCGGGCGGTCGACCGGAGGCTCCAACGGTCGGATTCTTGACCGTTGGCGGTCGACCGGCCGGTCGACCGGCTGCTCTGACAGACCCCAACGGTCAGATTTTTCTGACCTCTATAAAAGGGGGTTTTGTCATTGTTTGAAGCCAAGATTTTGGGAACTTCTTGAGCCAGTTTTTCTAAGTCATTTCAGAAGTTTTCTCCACAAAATAGAGAGCAAATACTTCCCATCTAAAAGGGAGTTTTTATTAAGAGAGTGTAAAAGTGATTTCTTGTGTTTTTCACCATTGTTCTTTTCCTTGATTTTCTCACACTACACTTGAGCTTCCATTGTAATATCTATCCTCTAGGAGAGTTGTAGTGAGAGTTTTTGTAAGGTGATCAAAGTGTTGTGATCACCAAAGATCTTTTCTTTGTTCTTTGAGGAGACGGGCAAGTGAGCTCGTTGGTGGTTAGAGTTCGGTTGTGAACTCTTGATGGTTTGAGGTGCGGCCTCGGCGAGCTTGTGGAGCTTGCGTGTGTACGGGACTTGGGAGTCCGAGGGATTGTAGGTGTTGCGGCACCGAGGAGAGATCCATTGGGATCTTGCATAGTGGAAACCCTTCGTGTGTCGAAGGCGGGGATGTAGAGCAAGTGTGCTCGAACTTCGAAACAAACCCTTTGTGTTTGCGATTGCTTACTCTATCTCTCTTTCTCTCTTTGTCTCTTATATCTTGCATTACTTTATAGTCTTTATCTCTTATATGCATGATATACCCTTGTGCTCATAATTGCTATACTTGCTTGGGATTGTTGTTAACACTAGTATTCAACCAAGAGAGCCAACGCGGCACCTCAACCCATTTCAAGGGGAATCTAGAGGAGCTTGTCCAGAGCCCTGCAAAGGGAATTCGGCAACACTCTTGTGTTATACATAAGTGTTTAATTAAAAGAAGTTTTATTTGGTCATCTTAGTTTTAATTCCGCATCATTTGTTCATAAGTGACCATTAGATTAGCCATCACCTATTCACCCCCCCTCTAGGTGATATTTTCAATTGGTATCAGTGCATGGTACTCTGATTTTGGTCTAACAACCTAGAGTTAAAGATCCTCATTTTAGGCTAATCACAAGATTTTGTACACACACACCATGGACTTCATGTCACCACCCACCTTTGACATCCTTAACATCAACATTTGGAAGGTTAAGATGTCATTATACCTCAAGGCCTTAGGCATTCATGTATATCTTGCTACTACTAATGATTCATATTTTAATAATAGCAAGTACTTTGAGGCTAATGCAAAAGCCCTTCATGCTATCAAGTCAACCCTAAATGATGATTATTTATCTAGGGTATCTAATGTTGAATCGGCTTTTGTAGTATGGAACATCATCACCTCCCTCGGCGAAAAAGATCTATACTATGCGGGGAGTGACTCGGATGTTGGAAGCGACACCTCCAACAAGTGCTACATGGTCCAAGGGGATAACCCTCTTGAGGTAAATTCCGAATCCGATGATGATGACATGTCATATGATGAGCTTACTACCTTTTGTCATCTATTGCTTGAAAAGTATGACATGATTAAGAAAGAAAATAAAAATTTGAAAAAGGACATTGCTTGCATGCATAAAGAACATGACTCATTTAGAGATAACATTGCATGCTTAGAAAAAGATAACAAAAGTTTGAAAAAGAAATTTGATTGCATGCATGTAGAAAATGATTCTTTTAGAAATAAACTTGCATGTTTAGAAAAGGAAAATAAAGATTTGAAAAATGAAAATGTTTCCTTACTTTCAAAATTGAATGATCTTTGTGAAGGGAACAATATTTTGAAAAATGATATTGCTATGGTGGAACAACAAAAATAAAATATTTTACAAGAAAATAAATCTTTAAAAAGAAAATTTGTTGAAAAAGAAAAGGATAATGTTTTTCAAAAGAAAAAGAAAAATGATTCTTTATCTCACCATGCTTTACATGCCACAACTAATGAGATTAAGAATTTGAAAAATAAAATGGATGGTTTGAGTTCAACTTTGAACTCTTGTGCTTTTAATCATTCTAGGTTGGAGTCAATGTTTTCAAAGAAACAAACTCCACACATTCATAACCATACATTTGCTTATGTTGCACAACATGATCACACTCCTACACATAAGCATACTAAGGTGTACACATGTACATATTGTGGCCGCAAAGGCCATTTAGCAAAATATTATTTTGATAAGAAACCTCATTTATATTTTGCTAAGTATAAAAGATTTTGGGATCCTTGCAATAAAGCTAACCCCAAAGGACCCAAGAAAGTATGGGTACCAAAACCCCTACCCTTTGATTTTGATGTAGGTGAGGGCTCTCACAAAACGTGAGAGGATTGGTGCCTTGATAGCGGATGCAATGGACATGATGGACAAACTTTTGGATGCATTGCTATCAAGGAGATTTTGGTGGGAAAGACCACCATATTTGGAGCTTTGGAGTTGGTAACAATTTCTAAACTCCTATTTTTTATGTTCATGCTTGTTCATCCATAATATTCATAGCATGTTCATGTTTTAAGATTTTATGTGCTTCATGTGGTAATTACATGCTTAGATGTAGAATGTATCAAACTTACAATTATACATATATAAATAGTGAACTACAATTGACTCATATATATTTTGAACTTCATGCTCACTTGTATCCACTATATGCATATGTATAGACTAGTTTTGATGATTCTCCGTTATACATGTTTTACCTATTTTATGTTCCACTTCATGTATATGCATGTTTAATTCAAATCTAATAAATATACATGTATACCCGTGAGTCTCTTGCTTCCATGCAAACATATTTAATAGACTCTTTTATATTTGGGATATGTATGTGTATTGTTAGATTTGTATAATTCATACATATACCATGAAGATTGTAATTCTTATGAAAAATGATTTTGAGTTGATTTGTTTGATAAAAATGACTTTTATGTGTTGTTCAATAAAAGTTTTAGTCAAATTTGATTGTTCTTCATTTGGTACCTTAAAAGAAAAATTGTGTATTTCAAGATATTTCAAAATTTTGTTTTCATAAGAAAAATTCAAAATTTTTAATTTGTATTGCCTATATGCAAGGAGAGCTTAACATCTCTTCTACATATAGATTCATGTTGAGTATATTATAAATTGAAGAGCTTGACAACTCTTCTTTATATGATATACGTGTGTAGGGGGAGCTTCACATCTCCTCTTATGCATTACATAATATGTGTTATGTGAGTTAGGGCTTGTCATCCCTTCTTCATGTAATGCATATGTGTAGGGAAGCTAACTTAGCGTCTTCCTCTTCATGAATGTATATCGCATATAAATCTTTATTGATTGATTTGTATTACCCCTTCTTGATCTTTTTGTTTTTGACAAAAAGGGAGAGAAAAATTTTATTTGATTTGATTTTACTTTGAACCCTTTGTTGATGAGTGACAAAAAGGGGGAAAAGTATTTGAGTTATATGCATGTTTTCATTGCTTAAGGGGGAGTAAGTATTTGTCTTCCTTGTTATTTATGCATATATGTTTTGTTTTGCAAATAGGAGAAAAAGATTTATTTTGTTTCATCTCCATCATTTGCATACATATTTATGAGCTTCATTGTCATATATTATTATTTATTTGGTATGCATGAGTTAAGGGGGAGCTTCCTTGAAGCTTTACTTTAATCCATGCATATATAACTCCATGAGTTTTGTCATCATCAAAAAGGGGGAGATTGTTGGCCCAAAGGCCTATCACCCTAGTTTTGATGATGATCAACTCATAAAGTTATGATTACTAATGATCTTGTGTTTAATTAGTGACAGATTCATTATCAAGATCTTAGTAGGTGTGGAGCTTCAACAAAGGATTTAAAGACAAGTTGGAAGCTAGCACCGGTTGATTCACGAGTCTATGCATCAAGAACACATCTAGAGATGAGCTCGGTGGATTGCATTTGGACCAAGTCAAGAAGATGAGAAGCCTTCAAGTGAAGACTTCAAGAAGATGAAGACTTGTGTCTAGGTATAAGATTTTGTTTTTATTTTAGTTAAAATGTAAAGGATAGATAGTTGGTGGATTGCTCAAGTTATATCACACACACACTCTTAATAGAACTCTTGATAGAATTGCTTTCATAAAAGATTTTTATATTTAGAAAAAAATTTTTAGTTAATAAAAGATTTTCTTTTGACAATATATATATACCTTGGTTTTTGGTATTTCTATCATGTATATTCTTTTTCAACCATAACCAAGTTTAGAGCTTAATGTCAAAAACATAGATATTACATTATGATTGTGTAGTGGATCATATCCATACACACTATGCTTTAAAATGAAATCAAATATCTTGTTTTTATATTTTGTGAAAGTTATGAAAACCAAGTTTGAAAAATACATGTTTTGATTTTTGATAAAATTTGCAAGACGCTGAAATAATATGAATATGTTGATATATGTCTTGAAAATTTTTATGACAAGTTTGGTTTTCAATATAGAATGTTAAAACAAGTTTATGGAATTTTTATAAGTGTTAAAAGATTTTAAAATTAATTTTTAAACCAGTTTTCCAGACCTGAAATTGGCTGACAGGCCAGTCCGGTCGACCGGGCGGTCGACCGAACCAAGGGCCGGTCGACCCACGGTCGACCGGACGTGCACAGCCTTGTGCACGTTGTCAGCACAGTGGTCAGTCGACCGTACGGTCGACCGCTGCAGAGAGTTCTGCTCTCTGTTTGTTTCGGTCGACCGGGCGGTCGACCGGAGGCTCCAACGGTCAGATTCTTGACCGTTGGCGGTCGACCGGCCGGTCGACCGGCTGCTCTGACAGACCCCAACGGTCAGATTTTTCTGACCTCTATAAAAGGGGGTTTTGTCATTGTTTGAAGCCAAGATTTTGGGAACTTCTTGAGCCAGTTTTTCTAAGTCATTTCAGAAGTTTTCTCCACAAAATAGAGAGCAAATACTTCCCATCTAAAAGGGAGTTTTTATTAAGAGAGTGTAAAAGTGATTTCTTGTGTTTTTCACCATAGTTCTTTTCCTTGATTTTCACACACTACACTTGAGCTTCCATTGTAATATCTGTCCTCTAGGAGAGTTGTAGTGAGAGTTTTTGTAAGGTGATCAAAGTGTTGTGATCACCAAAGATCTTTTCTTTGTTCTTTGAGGAGATGGGCAAGTGTGCTCGTTGGTGGTTAGAGTTCGGTTGTGAACTCTTGGTGGTTTGAGGTGCGGCCTCGGCGAGCTTGTGGAGCTTGCGTGTGTACGGGACTTGGGAGTCCGAGGGATTGTAGGTGTTGCGGCACCGAGGAGAGATCCATTGGGATCTTGCATAGTGGAAACCCTTCGTGTGTCGAAGGCGGGGATGTAGAGCAAGTGTGCTCGAACCTCGAAACAAACCCTTTGTGTTTGCGATTGCTTACTCTATCTCTCTTTCTCTCTTTGTCTCTTATATCTTGCATTACTTTATAGTCTTTATCTCTTATATGCATGATATACCCTTGTGCTCATAATTGCTATACTTGCTTGGGATTGTTGTTAACAATAGTATTCAACCAAGAGAGTCAACGCGGCACCTCAACTCATTTCAAGGGGAATCTAGAGGAGCTTGTCCAGAGCCCTGCAAAGGGAATTCGGCAACACTCTTGTGTTATACATAAGTGTTTAATTAAAAGAAGTTTTATTTGGTCATCTTAGTTTTAATTCCGCATCATTTGTTCATAAGTGACCATTAGATTAGCCATCACCTATTCACCCCCCTCTAGGTGATATTTTCAATTTTCTATCTAAATACTTTTTCTGAGAATTTTCTAAATTTATCAAAATTCCCCTAGATTTGGTGTCGGCCAGTTTCACTGGTTGATTCAGGAATTTTAGTTTAAAATGAGAATCAAATTTCTGTATTCGGCTTTCATATTCCTTCTTAGAATTATATTTTCTCCTTTTAGGCATTTTCTGAGATTTTCAGATTTTATCAAAATCTGGCCGACCCGGTGTATACCGGTGTCAACGGTTGACTTCAGGATTTTTATTATGAAAATGAGATTGAATTTCTAAAAATTGATTTCATCAAAAATCTTTAAATAATATTTATTATTTTTAAAAATTTTGGGAAGCTTTCCAAACTACTTAATTTTTTGGACTTTTCCGGAGTTTTCGGTGTTTTCCCAGATACCTAAATTTTATCCAGATATTTTGCTTTTCTCTTTTTTCATTTTTCTCTCTCCTCGCGAGACGCGAGTTTCACCAACCTGGGTTCAACATTTAATATGGGATGCTCTCCATGCTACATTTAATGCTTGTCCTGCAAGATCAATTCAGAATCATTTTTTTTGTCTTTTCTGTCAAACGCAAATCTCGCGTTTTCTCCTGGACGCGGATTTTATCTTCGCGTCTAACTTGGTTGCCTAGACACAGACTTTTATTATGTGAGGACGCGGCTCTTTTTTAAAGAGACGCAACTCATTTTGGGGATGGCAAGTTGTAATAATCAAACCCCTCCTTTTATATATACCCACCTCCTTTCTCTCTCTTTCATTATTATTTTTCTCCTCCTTTCCTCCAACAGCCAACGAATGGCAGCACCCACCTGAGCCATGGCCGCCTCCTTGGCCGGCCATCTTCTTCACTCTCCCCTCCATTTCCACCACCAATTCCATCATCTTTCTCTCCTCCATCTCCTCCTTCATTCCAACAACAACAACAACCATAACACCACCACTACACCACCTTCTTCTTCCTCTCTTTCCACCAAACAACTCATTATCACCATTATCTTCTTCCCCATTTTCACCACTACCTACACCACCTTAGGCACTACCAACTACGCCATCCTTTCCTCCTCGGCGTACTCTTTCCAACGAGGCATAGCTTCGTTCTCCGAAACACCATTTCCAAAACTCCAAATTTTCCAAATGAACTACACTTACACCCCACTAATGGTTTGGATTTGGAGCTTTGACCACCCTTTCCGGCCAACTCCGACCACCTCTGGTAGCCACTGGCGACCACCAGCCACGGCCGACGGCCATCCTCCTTTCCCCCTTCTATCTTTCCTTTCCTTCTTTCTTTCCTTCTTTCTTCATTTTCCTTCCTTCTTTCTTTCTTTCTTTTCCTTTATTTTCATCCTTGCGTCTTCCAAAACCTGCGTCCCTCTCTCCCCCATCCATGCGTCTCTCATTTTCTCATCTCCCTGTCTCTCTCTTTCTCTCTGTTAATTGCTAAACGCGGAGTTCACCCCGCGTCTAAGCAGTTCCTTAACGTGAATCTTCGCGTTCTTGACATTTATATAACGCGGCCTTCGCGTTCTTGTATCGACACAATGCGGAGCCCATGCCCGCGTCTGTGTCCTTCTCGTGTCAATACAACGCGGAGCTTATGCCCGCGTCTGTGTTCTTCTCGTGATAACCCTACGCAGAACCCACGTCCGCGTCCGCGTTCTTCTCGTGTTATATCTTGAACGCGGGTCTCGAACCTCGCGTTTGTGGGACCTACGCGACGCGACTCCCGCGTCTGCGACTCCCGCGTCATTCCCCTGTGCACACTCTCTCTCCATGTACTTCTCTCTCTAGTTCTCTCTTTCTCTCTCCCCTCTCTTATTCTCTTTCTCTCTCTTGATTTCCTCCTCTCTCTATCACTTTCTCTCTAACGCGTTGACGCATTGATTTCCTAGATTCCGAAGATCGGAGATTTCACCGTGTTTTCCAAGGATTTAGGCGAGTGTTCTCGCTTTCCTCTTGATTTTCCCATTTCATCGGTCGACTTGTATTATTCACGATTTGTGTTGTTTAAAACTAACACCTTTCTGCAGGTACTCTTACCTTCGGGCCTAATCTCTGGGTACGGCCTTTGAGTTTTAAAGTCCTCTGAACTTTCTCTATGCTGCGCCTGGTAGGTGGATCTAGCGTCAACACTTTACTGCTTGCTCCGTTCGAGTATAGTTACCCCGTGAGCATGGCTTCCCCGTGAGTGGTACTATAGCGTTCATACGCTTACTGCGACACGTGTGTCGAGCTACGCTGCGAGCGGAAACCACGCCGAGCGTGATAGCATTTAGTGTTGTACATTAGCTTCGCTCCAGCTTGCTCAGCTCTGCTTGATTGTGCTTAGCTATTACTCTATCACTTACCAAGTACATGCTTGATATGTTAACACTTGACATGCTTTTGCTTGATACCTATCAACTACATGCCAATACCTGACACCTGTCCGTATCACTTGACAACAGATGTGTCATCACCTGACACCCGACTTGCTACTTGATACTTGCTTCTTACTATAACATGACGTATCACCTGCCTCCTGACATATTAATACTTGACCTGTGATTATCACGTTTACGGGAATACTGTACTTATTATCCTGTATTATACTTATACAGTGACCTGAATCTACAGTACTTAAGTACTCCTGAATTCCTGATCATGTCTTGCACCCGCTATTCCCGTAAATTGATAATTACATAATAAATCATAAAAGGAACAACTTACATCGGGTCGGGGGAAACTTGCGGCTATCAATATATGTTCGTATTTACAGTGGTGCTAAGTATGTTGTGCAACTAAAACTTTCAGTCTGACCTGTGGGCCTCCAGGCGACCGAGGGGAGTGCTGGCTCCCTTCTTCTTGGTACCATCTTGATAAGGGCATTCTATAAGACCCTCTTGTAGGCCTTGCGGCCGGTTCCATACACCAGCGATGGAACGTCCTGGACCGTGGTCCCGGGCATGTACGGGACCCACTGTAAACATTGTTCGTTGATACCCCCGTTGGTTTCTAATAACAACCTTGCTTTACTCAGATGTGGATATATGTGCACTGGGACGCTAGTTCACATATCTAGACATCGGGGTAAGACAAGTAATAATAATAATAATAAAAGATGCCAGCTATGAATCTGTAGTATGCCTTGCCATGTTTGCTTGTATCAGATTTTATGTCGGATTTCCAGTTTTATGATTATTATACTATACATGTTCATATCCTGCCTTTCCATTTGTATTCTATTTCACCTGTCTCCTGCTCTTATCTGATCATACTATGAGTCTTCCCTACTTGATATCATTTGTCGTATATCTACTTGCTCCTGCATGCTTGTGCCTACTACATGGTTTTTACGTTTATGATCCAGATTTATCGTTACACATGTGCTTATCTATGCTCACCATCTGGCTTTCGCATCACCACTCGCCGGGGAGTTCTGACTCCTCTGGATCCTTATGTTCAGGTTTTGGAGCTTGGAGCGTGTGGTTTCTCCCAGTTGCTGATCAGAGTGGCGCAGTGGTAGTGTGGATCTCCAGCAGACCGTCCAGAGCCCCATCGTTCCAGGCCCCCTGCTCGGCTCTAGAGTTTTCTTATTATGACTCTGAGCCTGTCTTTGTACTATTCATACTTGTACATCTCCTTGTATTCTCGCAATTGCGCCATATTGGTGATGTAATATTATTATAATATTTGTCACCTCTGGTAATAACTTTATAACTGTACTCATGTGTTGGAATATATAATGCACCACGTGCTTCCGTACTCTGATTCTTGCCTGTACTGATGCTTAGCGTATATACGTGAGGGTATTTCTGACCTGCGTATATACGTCGCAGTAACGTCTCCGCACCCGCCGGATCGGGGCGTTACAATTATGTAAACTAAACTATCACACAATGTATCACCAAAGAGTGGAGTTGAATTCCTGATGAAGGGTTCTGAACTTTCTCCTCAAGATTCCTCTAGATTAAGAGTTGAGGTGTTACTATAGCTCTCTTGGTTAAATACAATTGTGATCACACAACCAATATCAAGCATGCAGAGAATAAGCAATAATAACAATGCTAGATATCGAACAACCCAAGCAAGTATATCGATTTAGCACAAATAAATATCAAGCATATAAAGATAAGAGCAATGTGAACATGCAAGATATTAAACACGAGTGAATTGAGAGATAGATGAGCAATCACAAATACAAAAGAATTTGTTTCGAGGTTCAAGCCACTTGCTCTACGTTCCCGCCTTCACCGCAATGAAGAATTTTCACTATAATTGATCCCGCAAGATCACTCGGTGCCGCAATACCTACAACGAGCTCCCTCAAGGACTTTTGGACCCGCAAATTTCTTACTTATTCCCACAAGAACAATAGACAACATGAACCTACAAGTTCGCCGAGGCTGCAACCTCTAACTTCTCCTCAATACAAAGATGAAACCTTTGTGATCACTTCTTGATCACAAATAAACTCTCTCACATACAAGGATCCATATAGGATGGATATAACAATGGACAACTCAAACTTGTGTGAGAAAAACTAGATAGAATTTATAGTGAAAAACTCAAGAAAATGCTTTCGAAAACTCAAGAGAATCACTCTTGAAAAACACTCTTTTGATATAAAAATTAAGCTTTAAAACTTGTAGAGAAAACTTTGTGAAAGATAGGAAAAATTAGCTCTAAAACTTCTCCAAAAATCTTGCTCAAAACTAGCCAAAAGACCCCATATATATAGGGATTTGAAAACTAGCCGTTGGGCTCAGTTGTTTGGCAAGAATGACTTGTCGGTCGATCGGCCGGTGATCGGTCATTCGATCGCCCTCAAACACAGAGAATAGAACTTCTCTGTTGGTCGATCGGCCCCCTACCTGAGATTTGGGTAATGCCAGTCGGTCGACCGTTTGGTCGACCAATCTGTGGGCTGTGCATGTGTGCACATCGATCTACCGAGCCAACCTTCGGTCAACCGGTCGGTCGACCGCAAGCAGCCCCAGATCCAAATTTTTTAGAGTTTTTAGAAATTCTTTTAACTTCATTTTAAATCCTATAAAGTCTCTATAAATTTCACATAAATACGTTCATATAAATATATTGAAGTACAAATATGTGTGATAAAAAATCAACACATATTACAAACAGTTTGAACTATTTTTGAGGCATAGAAAATAAGGAATCAAACAAAACTGGTATTTTTCAAAAACCATCTTCTAAATGGAAATCTGATTTTTTTTCAAAACTTGTTTAAAAATAAAAATAAGGTATTAAAATATATTTCAAGTATAGTGTGTATAAAAATGATCTAATACACATAGTAGATGAAATATACTTATTTTTGGCAATAAGCTCCAAAATACATTTTGATAAATACAAAACTTAAACCCATGAATTAAACTCATTAAAATAAGTTATCTAAATAATATAAAGTAATAATGTATATGGATGAAATCCAACACACATATAAACCATATAAACTTATTTTGATGAAATCTATTCATGAAACCGAAAGATGTATTCTCTGAAGCTCAAAACCAAAACCAAAACTAAAACTAAAACTATTTCTTATGAAAATGATATATAAATTTTGTGTGTGTGTAAGAGCTTGAGCAATCCACAACTAATTTATCCTTTACATTTTATTTAAAATAAAAATCTTAAATTACAAATTAGAACTCAAGACTTCTTGAAAATTTTCTCTTGAAAATCTTCTTCTCCATCTTGACTTGATCCAAACTTGATCCATGAGCTAGACTCCTCTTTGAGTACTTGATGCAATCTTGAAGCGCGAGCTATTGAATCAGCATGTGATAGTTTCAAAGCTTGACTTTGAATCTTTTGTTGAAACTAAACACTGACTAAGATCTTAATAAATATCTGAAACTTAATAAATACAAGATCATTAGTACTATAATTACATGAGTTAATCATCATCAAAACTAGAGTGATGGGTCTTTGGGCCAACACACATGATTCAATACTAATTCAGGATTGTGGTTAAAATTGGGTAAAGATATCGGAGTCAATATTGAGTTAAGAAGTGGAATTGGATTACCAAATTGAGACTCAAGATTACATTCATGCTCAAGTTCAATTTCAGGAAAGGGATAACTTGTCAAAATGTCAATGTGATTCTCAAAATTTTGATTTGATCACGTTCAAATGGGTGTGGTGAAATTGAATCTTGGTTTCCAAAACAACAAGATTCTTAGGCCAAATTGATAGAGTTAGAGATATCAGGAGTGGTCAAAGGTTGATAGAGAGAGTTTCTTCATTTCTATAATCATTGACCAATTCGTTCATTATTATGTTTAACCTACTGATAGACTTAGTTACAACTTTTTGGGTCTGAATCATGTCTTTTATACTCTGTGCAATCAGCTCTTTTTGAAAAGGTGAGTTTAGAAGTTAGTTTTGAAAATTATGATGAAATTGTGAGCCCATCAGATTTTGAGTTTGTTGCTTAGATTCACACAAGACTTCCATACTCATTTCTAACACATATTTTTTTGCAATTGGGTGTTCTGAAAAAGAAGTATATGAAGCTTGATTTTGAAAAAAATAGTGAGTCCATCATGATTTGAGATTGTTGCTCGGACTTATGCAAGAGTTCCATGCTCATATCCAAGACCGATGGTTATTCATTTTGAAAGGTGGGACTGAAAAAGATGAGTATGAATCTTGAAATTTTGGTTGAAATGGAGAGTTCAACATGTTTTGTGATTGTCGCTAAGACTCATGCAAGAGTTCTATACTCATGTCCAAGACTGATGGTTGTTCATGTTGAAGAGGTAGGATGGAGTATGAATTTTTAAAAGTTTATGGATATTGTAAGGCCAACATGTTTTGAAATTGTCGCTCGGTCTCCTGCATGGCTTTCTATACCCTTTTCTAACTCAGATTTTCTTTTATCGATTATTCTAGAAAAGGAGTATATGAAGTATATATGGGAAAGATTGTGAAGATTGTGAGTCGAGCATATTTGAATTTGTTGTTGGGACTCAAGCATGGCATCTATGACTTCTATACTCTTTTCTAATTCTGATTTTTCTTCAATCAGTGGCTTTGAAAAAGGAGCATATGAAGCATAATTGGGAAATAAATTGTGTGGACAAGGTGGTTGAAAATTTGACTCGAGGGAGGTGAATCCTAGTCGATCCGTTAAGGTTGAAATTATTTTGAAAATTTTGGTCATAAGATAGGAGGTATGGGTTATATTGAGTCGAATATATCCAATCCGACTTATTTGGTTTGTTGTTATTGTGCAAAAATGGGTTGGAGTTATTCAAGTCAAATGAGATCAGGGTGAAATATGGATTCATATGAGGATTGAAAAAATTATTATTGTTAAAATCTATTTCACAAACAAACACAACAAAAGCAAACAAATAAAAAAAAGAAAAAACAAGCCTATACAAGGTTGACCCAGGCCTAGACGACTTCTAACTGGTCGACTGTCTAGGAGAGACCTATTGCAGTAACTGACTATGAGCTAAGCGGCCAGGTTGAGGTAAAATTCAGTGGGAGGTATTCGTACGTAAGTAACGAGTCTTAATTACGCCAAACCACTGAATCTTTGAGGCTTAACCTCTTAATCCCTATTTCTTAGACAGCAATTTTGCAAGAGTCCAGTACTAACAACTTTCTCTCGAGGTCAATCTCTTAATGAGTCTGAGATGTCCCTAGAGGCTAACGTCTATCAATCTTTATTTAGGCTTGGGTTGTGTGAGTGAGGAGGTGACTTTTGGGCTAAGGGAGGGTAATGACTTTCCCACCTTGTCTTGTATTAGGTTATGCCTTAAGTTTAATTCTTGCAAGTGTGCAATATAGAGAAGAATAAACACATAAAATTAGTAATTAACCCACGTGTTTGTCCTAACTAAATGCAATGCAATATATACACCTCAGTTCAGATCACAATAACAGAACAAAATATAGTATATTTGAATGAAATTGACATGTGCCTATGATGTAAATATCTAAACTATTTTTAAAGCGTCCAGTTACTATTTTTGTTGTTTATTATTGCAGTGTACAGTTAATCAAAGCAGAAACTAGCAGAAGAATACACAGATATATGCAAACATAGAGTTTATTGCAAAATATGGAGAACAGGAACAATGAATTACTCACGTTTCCACAGCTTCCTTGGCCCTGGCGCGTTAAATTTTTGGAAGCAGACTCCCTACTTTCTAGATCAAGAAGATACAGGAAAGCCTAGGCTTCTGAAGTTTTTAGTTTCTACAAATTTTGACTTATACACAGAAATAGAGAATAAAATGTTAACAAAAACATGAGTTCAAACTATTACCGTCCCTGACAACGGCGCCAAAATTTTGATCAAAGGGGTTGTGTATTTTGGAATCAAGAGTTTAAGTGTTATGGTGTTTTGGCTTTCTCAATACTTTCATTATAGCATATAGGTTATACGGGTCGAATCCACAAAGATGGGAGGCGATATAAGCATTAACGGTGTGTGTCACGTTGGTTGTTAATAAGTTCTTCTTTGTTTAAGAAAGAGAATAAAAAAGAAAAGAAAACTAAAAGTGATAGGAGGAAAAGGCGATGAAAACAATGAATAAAAGAAATGGCATCTGTGGAGGAACTAAAACAAGAAATAGAACCGAAGGTGAAAACGTTGTGGAGTGATTTAGAAAATGGATTTAAAATAGAAAAGAGATGAAATTTTGGCGAATGAAGAAGAGGATGAAAATGACGATAACAAAATGATAAAGTGGTTTTGAAAATTGGTTTTAAAAACAAAGTAAAAAGAGAAGAAAATTCATGGCCACTAACTATTAGGTACTCCACTAACCATGCTAACCTCTTTATAATAGTTGCATCACGTGTATCCTTGGCCATCACTAATCCTTGGCTTCAAGAGACGTTTCAAAGCATGACACATAAGATTATTCTCCAGATCAAACTTGCATCAAAAGTAAGCTAATGCAAAAATCAAAACATCAAAACCGGTTAGAGGCAAGCATGAAATAAAAGAGTTAGATACAAGTTAGCAAGTTAGATGTTAAAAGCCATCATTATGAGCCATCAATGGCTCTTGCAAGAGCAAGGCTTTGTAAAGGCTATTAGATTCATGTGAATTATTAAGTGAGTGGTTAAATATTAGTGGTTAGTAGTTAGATTGTCATGAGAGAAAAATTAGCTAAGAATCATATTAGAGGATAGAGAAGAAATCATGAAAGAAAAGGAGAAAGCTTTCGTAGATTGTCACTCTTTATTATATCAACTCTCTCTTTCTTTGCTGAATCAATATCTACCCTAGTACATGATCTGAATAGAAAGAAAAATATAAAAGAAGAAGAATATCTACACTAAGCTACACTAAATGAGAGAAACCCTAGCCTACTGCTCTCTACCGAGTTTCTGGCTCATCAATGCGATATTTATAGGCAAAAGGAGCTTCTAGATGATGAGACGACGCCATACGTCGAAAATTGGGGAATGGATCTCTAGAATTGCTGCAGATCCGCGAAAAGATCAGTGAACCACTCCTTGATCTTTTGCCATCTGGTCCATTTGGCTTCACGAGTCTTCAATATATATCTGGTTTTGGATATTTTGATCCGTATTTCCTTCACATACGTCTTCAATTCAGGAATTTAATGTAGTCTTCTAGAAGCTCTTGACTTGACCTCCAAGAAATGTGAAATAATTATCTGAAATTGGGTTTAATTAGGGTCTTATTGCCACTTTGCCTCTAAACTCTTGGTTATCTGCAGTAGACACCAAAAAATGAGTGAGAAATAGTATTTTATTCACAAATCGGTAGAGAAATGCGATATGAAGATGCAAAATTGGATACTAGTTGATAGTTCGCATATTTTTCTGCATTTCTCTGCCTATTCTATTAATAAAACTCTGCTACTAAATGTTTCTTGTCTCATGCGTACAGGGGTAATTAAGGAAAAAGCCAAAATTGAAATTATGAGCTAATACTTGCTATTTTAGATATAATTTCATGAATTTCTTGAAGCCCAAGGAAGTGCGCAATTTGAATGCCACTTGAAGCCAAATTAAAGGGCCCAGTCTGCTCTTTATTTAGAGATAATTTCAGAAAAATTAAAGACCCAAGGTTCCTCAGCTAGGAGAGTCCATGACCTAAGTTCAAGATCAGGGGCCAGGATCTTGCCGCAATTGCGCGGCAATAGTCACACAAACGTGGCTTGATCATGGCCCTTGATCCTGATCTTAGACACATGGCTTCATTTCTTGCACCCCAAGCATCCTAGATCTATAAAAGGATGACCAGAGCCACAGAAGAGAGGGGTTGAAGAGCAAAGAATTTCTCTGGGATTTTTCTTTAGTATTTTCTTGCATTTTGCTTTTCATTTTTTCTAGCTTAGATTTGATCTAGAAAGAGAGAGAGAGAGAGTGATTGTGTAATTGAACCAGTGGCATCCAATACAAGGAGTCTCTTTTCTCTTCTTTACTATTTTCTTGCAATGTTCTTCACTTACTTCTAGTTATTGTTTTCATGTAACTTACTTCCTTCTAGTATAATTTCACTTATATGTTTTCATTTTCTTGTTTTACTTCTATATCTAGCTAACTTTCTAACTATGGATAACTAATCACTAATACTATTAACTACTAACACTAAGATGATAAACTCAAATGATTCATTGAATGCATCTCTTGTAACCTTACATTTTGGCAAGTGTTTTTGATTTTTCAATGAAGATGAGTGCTAACTTCTCTTACTAAGTTGTGTTGATTCCCCCAAGTGATTCATTTGTACCCAGTGTTTTAAATATCAGATATCGACGATATACCGGTTGACAAAATTATGTACCAGATACCAGGTGATATATCGCGATATGGTACTAAATACTGATTGATATATCAATAGTAAATACATATAAAACATCATTAAAAGAAATAAGTTATTATTCAAACATCATATAAAACATCATTGAAATACCATAATGAATATAGAATAAAATAAAACGATCTCTCAAGACAAAAATAATAATTATTATCCAAATAAGTAACTATAAGGGCTGATATATCAGATATTTCATCTCGGATATTGGGCGATATATCGGCCACGTGGCGATATATCGGCCAATATTGGTCCAAAATGATATCTGAGAAATTTTTGCACTTATCGTATCGTTTTGGATAAAATACCGGTATCTCGGCCGATATACCGGTATATCGGCCGATATTTAAAAAAAATGTGTGTACCTTGTTTTAGTGCCTTACCATTTAGCAAGTACCTTGATGGAACATGAATATGAGTTTTCACTTTGATTAATACTAACAATCTTATGCTCAATCTTCTTATTACATACTAGCTAACCAATAGTCTTGATAATTTATTGAACTTGCTAATACTGTTAGGCATGAGTTTTTTTTGTAAATAACCAATCTTATGTTTCATTCTTGAATACTAATCAAGAATCAATGATCCATCGAGGCAACACTATCAAGCTAGAGAGGATCACTCCATCCATTGAGTTATGCTTTAGCCTTGAAAAACCAAGGTGTACCCTTTGCCAATGAATTCAAATATGAGACATAATTCATCTCAAGGATTAATATGTTAATAGTGCATAGTTGCTTAGTTAGTTATGACCCTTCTCTTATATTTAAAACTTCTCATTTAAAAACGAATTTCACATTTCAACTTTCTTTCTCTACTTTACTTCTTAAATCTTCTTCTAAACTAGTTTTATTTTGTTTTTTCCTACTTCACACTACTTTTCCATTTTAATTTCTCAAAACCATTTTCTTTTCCTAGTTTTTTTTTTTAAACCAAGTGTTTTCTATCACTTTCTACTTTCACACTTCACATTTCTTTTATCTTTCACTTCACATTTTTCATAACTCAATCACCTTCATTTTGTTTCACTTCCATAAACAACCACTTTCATAAGTCCTTTCTCTTTTGCTTTTATTCATTTTTTAAAACAAAGAAGCTTTTAAAATGAACAACGAAATCGAACATAATGCTTCTATCGCTTTCCCTCCTTGTGGACACAACCTGTATAGCCGCTTATCTATTATCGTAGATTTGAGGAAAAATTAGCACTTTTTAGCATATAATCACATTGAACTTACATATTTTTTTTGCAACGTTTTCCTCCGAGCAAATTTTTGGCGCCATTGCCGGGGAGGGGTAACGATTTTCATTTTTGTGCTAAAGAATTCTTCTTTATTTTTGTGTGCAGGAACTAAAACCAAGAAACTAATTGCTGCTGATAGATATAAGTGGTCTTGGGCCTCTGCTCCTGAAAGCAGAGACAAAGTACCCTCAGCATTATCGCGCAAAAGCGACTTTTGCCGCGATTCTGCAGCAATTTGAGTGAACTACTCACTCTGATTTTTTGCAGGGCTGCTGAAATTGTAAAATTAGCTTTCTGCATTTATTAGTTTCTTATATGTCTTACCCTGTACACTGTTAATAATCAAATGTAACTCACGTGTTGCAAAAATTAAAAACCAATTTAGACTCTTACATTTAGGGCACGTGTCTTTCCGATTCTTTTTAATTACTATTGAAGAGTGCTGGAGCAAGGTACGTGAGTATTGCATTTAGAGTAGGATTAACATCTTGGGTGATTTATCACTTTGAGTGTTATCTTTTTTGAGTATATTGCACACTTGCACAAAAATTGACTCTAAGGGCAAATCTCAATAAACAAGATAAGGTGGAGAGTCATTACCCTCCTTTAGCCTAAAAATCATCTCTAATTACACTCACACTCCCAATCTTAAACTAAAATTTGATAGACGTTGGCCCCTAGGGACGTCTCATACTCAATAGGAGATTGATCGAGGGTGAAACTTGTAAGAATCATACTCTTGCCATCGTTGTCTAAGGACTAGGGATTAAGAGGTTAAGCCTCAAAAATTCAGTGGTTTGGCCTAATTAAAACTTGTTGCTTATGCACGAGTATGTCCCACTGAATATTGCCCCTACTTGGCCGATTAGCTCGCAGCCGGGTTCATACAATAAACTCTCTTGGGTAATCGACCAGTTAGGAGTCGTCTAGTTCCAGGAACGTTAGACTAGGCTTGGTGATTTTCTCCTTCTTTTTGATTGTTTTTCTTTTGTTTCGACTGTTTATTATTTGTACGTTGTTTGTGATATGAATTTGCATGTGACAGTGGTCAAGGGACCCAATCTCATCACGTCTAGTTAGGAAAACTCTGCATACACCTACACCATCTCCAGAGTTTAATCCAATCACGGCCAATCACGTTTCACTTCAGGATAAATTTTACCCTATAAGGACATCACTTTCCTCCTGTATTCAGTTACCAGAAGCAAATGGTAACAACTTTAAACTGAAACCATAATTTATAAGCACGCTTCCTAGATTCTATGGCTTAGAGTCCGAGGACGCATATTTCTTCATAAGAGAATTGAAGAAGTATGCTTGATGATACGGGTTCTCCACTTGGGGAAAGATGCCGTGAGATTAAGATTCATCCCATTCGCACTTAAAGATTTAGCAAAGAAGTGGTTGATAGTCTAGCGGTCAATTCAATTTCATCTTGGGATGATTTTGTCAGAGATTTCTTAAAAAAATTCTACCCCATTCACAAAATCGCTTTCATTCGAAAAAATATCATGCACTTTAGACAGGAGTGTATTGAGCCATTTTGAAAGTACTTCGAGCATTTTAAAGACTTATTAGCCCAGTGTCCACACCATAACATAGAGAAGTGACGGCAGTACCAAATTCTCTATAATGGTCTTGATTATCCAATGAAAATCCTCTTTGAAACAATATGTCAAGGAGAATTTTTACGAAAAGACGAAAACCATGGCTGGAATTTATTCAAAAATTTAGCTGAAAAAATAATCCAATGGGAATCATGTTCAGATAAATCTAAGAATCAAAACCCAACATCTTCCAAAATCGGTCTTCATTCAATAGAATCCTCTTTAGCTGCCGAAGCTAAGATTTCCTACTTAATGAGAAGTTAACCCACCCCAAATGTCAAATCTGGGTTGTACTTATTACCATGCGTTGAACCATGTCTTTGAAGAGCGTCAGGTATTTTTAGCTCAGCAGATGTTATTAGACAACATAAATGCATCATTTGCTAGGCCATACAACAATCAATACTCTAAAACATACAATCAAGGAGGGAGGAATCATCCTAATTTTTTGTGAAGTCAGAATAATGATGAGAAACACAGACCAAATTTTCTCAGCCAATTTCCTGCTCATAATTATCAACCCAACTTTCAACCCAACTTTCAGAATCAGGTTTCCCAACCCTCTTTCCAAAACCCTCATCCAGAGAAAAAACTGACCGATATGGAAGGGCTATGGAAATCCTGTCTAAAACTTAAGCTTCAATATTGAACAGTCACTTCCAGGCCATCAATAGGCTAGAGGTTCAAATTAGTCAATTAGCAAATTCCCTTAGTGAAAGAGAGAAAAGAGCATTATCAAGTCAACCTTTGACTAATCTCAATAACTCTTTCCAATTCATTGTTGTCCCGATTTGATACCAATTGTAGGATCTAAAATGTACGTCAACACTCAAACAAAGATATTAGCGTTAAATAAAAACTTACATAAAAGGAAATAAATCACAGAAAGTAAATCAAACTCAAACACAAGTGATTTATCCTGCTTCGGTCCTCTTGACCTACATCCAGTCCCCAAGCCACCCGCTTGAGATTTTTCTTTATATTTTGATTTTGTACACTCAAAATCAACACCTTGTATACCACTTGACAATTTCCTTTCCCAAATGTATACAACTCTTCCTACAAACCAAGAAAGCACAATATCTTGTACAACTTCTGTTCAACTCGAAGATGCTCTTGTATAATCTTTCTCTTTGAGTGATTACAAACAATCCTATAAGCCCTGAATCTATATGTAATTGTGAATAAGGACACTTATAGGTGGACTCTCAGAAATTTTCACTAAAGGATTAGAATTTGAGTGAAGAATTGAAAGTGAAAACAGTTTTCTGAAAAACAGATTTTTTAATAGAGTTTTTGGGCAAAAAATTATTGATATGAATTGATGTTTTTAGCCTAGGACAACATCCCTATTTATACCTAAAATCTATGGTCAGTTAGGGTAGTTATCAGGACAAATTTGAATATTGAAACGTTAGCTAAAACACCAGAAATCAAAAACTGTCCAACAGTCAGAAACTGCCATTAGTCGGCTAGGATCTATGGGTTAGTCGACTAGAAGAATAACTTTTGCCTATATTAGTCGACTAATAAAGGGGGCAAGTCGACTAGGGTATGGCTGATACAAAAGACATGTTTCTGAAAACTGAAATTAGTCGACCAGCAGAATATATTAGTCGACTAGGACATATATTAGTCGACTAGGGAAAGTATAAGTCGACTAATAGTGCATACAGATTAGAAATAGAAAGTTGGTATGCATCTAGAAACAAACCTAAGTCGACTATAGTTAGGGGTTAGTCGACTATAGTTTGTATAAGTCGACTATGCTTGGTAGTAAGTCGACTTATAGACTTAAGATGTGTGTGTATGTTCAAGGCTTTTAACATTCTAATAAGCTATACAATACACATCCATAGCCATTATCCTTGGGAAGTCTTGAGCATGGAGAACGCTGAGTAAGCTTGTGAGATAGAGCTTTAATGAAATGGCTTAACAAATGTATCATCAGAATCAAGTTCCAACATTCTCCCCCTTTTTGATGATGACACTTTGTGTGCATGAAAACTCCCCCTGCAGAAAATATGATATGTTCTCCCCCTGCGTAGAACAGGTTATAACAAATTTAGAAAAACATGTGTTCTCCCCTGCAAAAAATATATCATAACATATATATACGTATGATAAATGTTTGAAATATTTTTATTATTAAATTTTGTATATGGTACCTGAAAGATAGACATTAAAATCGTAACAAACATTTATAAGATCAAAGCATTAACCTTTAGGTCTCCAAACCCAATTTGAATTTGGTTTCCATCTGTTAGTATACATATAATTGCATGAATTACATATAGAATTTATGTATGATGTAATATAAATATTTTTATCAAAAATACTTAAGTTTTTAGGAATCCATATGAACTTGTTCTTAATTCTTTTTGAAATAATATCAGTATTTCTTTTCACAAAAGAATTGTATGGATTATGATTCCTTTTACTAACATGTATAGATTTTTCACTTTGATTTAAGAATCCAAGACCATAATGATTATTTGACATCTTTTGATATGATAACAAATCATTTAACTTTTCTTTTTCTTGATTACATTTAATCATATTTTTCAAAATCTCTTCATACTTCATTTTGAAACTTGATATGTCTTTATTTAAAGCAGTAATTTTTTCATTTAAAGACAAAGTTTCCTTTTTAAGCATAATATTTTCTTTTATAAAATTCTCACTATTCTTTCTCAATGATGATAACACTTTTTTAAAATCATCTTTTTGAGAATTTATAGAAGAAATTTGAGAAACATAACATGAATTTTCTATGAAAAGTTTTTCATTTTCCTTTGACAAAACTTTATTCTTTATCTTTTCATTCTTAAGATCATTGTATAATTCATGAAATGCATCTTAGAGTTCAGTATATTGTACCTCATCTTCTTCTTGAGCCATGAAACAAATGTTGGTATGTTCAATGGTTTCTTCCTCGTCAGAGGAAGAGGAATTACTATTTTCCCATGATGCTTGATAGTCTTTCTTCTTTTTTAACTTTTTGCTCTTGAATTTACCTTTGTTTTTGAGCAATGGGAAATCCTTCTTCATATGAGCTATTTTATTACAATTAAAATATTTAAACTTACCTCACTTCAAGAACTTTTTGAACTTTCTTGAGAGCATTGTCATCTCCTCTTCATCATCATTTGAATTGTCCATATCTGAGGATGCATAGAAGGCAAGTTCTTTCTTCTTTGAGAAAGGTTGTTGTTCATCCTTCTTTCTGTCTTCCAGTTATACTTCATATGCCATTAAATTATCAATGAGGTTTTCTAATGACATAGTGGAAAGATCATTTTCTTCTTCGATTGCAGTTGTCTTCTTCTCCCAATCTGATGTAAGTGCACGAAGGATCTTGCGAACTTTTTCGACTTAGGTGTATTCCTTTCCAAGGGATGATAAGAAATTTGTTATGTCGGTGAATCTTGTAACCAATTCTGAGATAGTTTCATTCTCCTTCATTTTGAAGAGTTCAAACCTGTGGACAAGAATAGAAATTTTAGATTCTTTAACCTTATTTGTGCCTTCATGTGTTACCTGTAGAGTGTGCCATATTTGATTTGCAGATGTGGCTGTTGACACACGATTGAATTCTTCTTTAGTTAAGGCATAGAATAATGCATCATCGCTTTGGCATCAAGGTTCGCATTCTTCTTTTGATCATCACTCCAAGCACTATAATTGGTAGTCGGTTTAGTGTACGCTGCTTCTACTATATTTCATAGTTCATAGTTGAGTGATTGTAAGTAAATCTTCATTCTACACTTTCAATAGTTGTAGTTCATCCATCGAATAGCGGTGGACGTTGTGTAGAATGTCCTTCTCTGAATTGCAATGAACGAAACTCCCTTGCCATCCTTGTAGGTTATTGACTAGGTATGCAGGGCTTTGATACCAATTGTTTGTCCCGATTTGACACCAATTGCAGGATCTAAAAATTACGTCGACACTCAAATAAAGATATTAACGTTAAATAAAAACTTGAAGGAAATAAATCACAAAAAGTAAATCAAACGCAGACACAAGTGACTTATCCTGATTCGGTCCTCTTGACCTACATTCAGTCCCCAAGCCACTCGTTTGCGATTTTTCTTTATCCTTTGATTTTGTACACCCAAAATCAACACCTTGTATATCACTTGACAAATCCCCTTTACCAAATGTATACAACTTTTCTTACAAACCAAGAAGACAACACTTTGTACAACTTCTCTTCAATCTGAAGACGCTCTTGTGCATTTTTTCTCTTTGAGTGATCAAACAATCCTATAAGCCTTGAACTGTATGTGATCGTGAATAAGGACTCTTATAGGTGGACTCTCAGAAATCTTCACTAAAGGATTAGAATTTGAGTGAAGAATTGAAAGTGGAAACAGTTTTCTGAAAAATAGATTTTTGAACAGAGTTTTTAGGCAGAAAACTATTGATATGAATTGGTGTTTTTAGCCTAGGACAACATCCCTATTTATAACTGAAATCTATGGTCAGTTAGGTTAGTTATCAAGACAAATTTGAATATTGAAACGTTGGATAAAATATCAGAAATTAGAAAATTGTCTAACAGTCAGAAACTGCCATTAGTCGACTAGGGTCTATGGGTTAGTCAACAAGAAGAACAACTTTTGCCTATATTAGTCGACTAATAAAGGGGGCAAGTCGACCAGGGTATGGCTGATACAAAAGACATGTTTCTGAAAACTGAAATTAGTCGACCAGCAGAATATATTAGTCGACTAGGACATACATTAATCGACTCGGGAATAGTATAAGTCGACTAATAGTGCATACAGATCAGAAACAGAAAGTTGGTATGTATCTAGAAATAAACCTAAGTCGACTATAGTCAGGGGTTAGTCGACTATAGTTTGTATAAGTCGACTATGCTTGGTAGTAAGTCGACTTATAAACTTAAGATGTGTGTGTATGTTAAAAGCTTTTAACATTCTAATAAACTATACAATCACATCCATAGCCATTGTCCTTGGGAAGTCTTGAGCATGGAGAATGCTGAGTAAACTGGTAAGATAGAGCTCCAATGAAATGGCTTCACAAATTTATCATCAGAATCAAGTTCCAACATTCATGAGGCCCAAGATACATAGCCGAACCAATGCAACGTTATTCAAATCTTACAATTAGAAAAATAAGTGGATAATCAAGTTTCACACCCCTAGTAACCATCCAACAAAAGTCTGACTCAACTGAAACCTCCACATCTTCAAATTTCAATCCAACAACTTCAAAGTCTGTAGAAAATGAAAAAGAAAAGTCAACTAAATCAGTACATCAACCTATACACCTTTTCGGAATAGGCCAAAAAGTAACAAATCCAATGAACAAATGAAAAAGATCCTAAATATGTTTAAACAAGTAAAATAAATGTGCCACTTAATGTGTCATATGACAAGTGCCTTTATACACAAAATTTTCAAAAGATGTGTGCACCAAGAAGTGAAAAAACAATGTCCAATAGAAGTCTTCCTCGCTGCTTACATCAGTGAATTGTTGTTTGGGCCTATTTCTGTAAAATACAAAGATCTCGAATGTCCGACCATTGCTTGTACCATAAGACAGACCAACATCAACAAAGTGATACTTGATTTGGGAGCAAGTATCAACTTGCTCCCGTTCTCCATTTTTGACAACTCGGGTTGGACAATCTCCGTCCAACATGAGTAATAATAAAGTTAGCTGACCGATCAGTGAAAATCTCTAAGGAGAAATCACTGATGTTCTCATTCAGGTTGGAGAGTTTATCTATCTCGTGGACTTTATCATGCTTGAAACACTTTCGTTTGAATCCAAAATCTCAAACTCTGGTCATTCTGGGATGACCATTCCTTGCAACAATCAATGCAATAATAAACTCAGGAACGGATCAATGCGACTAATATTTGGAGATATGACCAAAGAGGTAAATGTTTTTCACCTGAAAAAACAACCTCAAGACTTAGAAGATAAGACATTTGAAGTGAAGCTAAAAGAAAAACTTAACAAGTGAACATCAGGAGGAACTAGAATATAAATCTAAATGCGAGTTCGAATTAAAATGAGATGATTTTAATCTCGACTAAATAATTGATTACGTGGAATAATGTGCAATGATTAGTAGTCAATTTTGCATCATTATCATCACATTTCCTACCAAATTATGTTAAATATGTTACTAATAAATCTTTATTGGGAATTTTGCAGATAATTAAAAGGTCAAGGGTAAGATTGTAACATAATTCTGATTTTTTAGCTATTTTTTGGATTATTAAAGAGTTTTCTTGAAGAGCAAGAGTGATTCTTCTAGATAAGGGTAGATTAGACCTAAAAATAAGAGGATGAACCTGAACTAATGCTAGCCTAAGTGTGTGAAGAATTGGATATTTCTCGGAACTCCTCTTTTAGAAGAGAGACAGCTGGAATTGGATCAAGGCATCTACGCCTAATCAAGATACATGCGCGGATCTTCGATACATGTCCTCTCGTTTCGTGCTCTCCAAGCCTCTGCAGCCTATAAATACTCTGTAATTGGACCCAAGAAAAAGTTAGACAGAAAACAGAGAGCAGAGTATTCTCATTATTTGTGCCACTCTAGTTTTTCTTCTCTTGCATCTTACAAACTTAGTCTAGGTTCTTATTTTCAGAAATTGAGTGGGGAAGAGAGAGTGCTATTGTAATTGACTCAGTGACAAATCAATACAAAGACTACTTCTTTCCTCATTGCTCTTTCTTACATTTTTGCTTCTGCTTTTAATTCATGTCTCTAACAATTTCTAACACTTCTAACAAGCTTTTGATTTCATGCTTTACATTCATGTCTAGCTAACTTTCTTCTTGCATTACTAACTAACTACTAACCCACTAACCCTAACTGCTTGATTAATAACCCACATGAATCAAAAAGCTTACCAATAAGTCTTGTGCAAGCAAGAGTTATGGATGGCTTATGATGAAGGGTTTTAACTCTAACTCTCTAACAAGCAATCTAACTCTTATATTTCATGCTCTAACTTTATATTCTTGATGATTTATTGATTGCCTAACTTGCTTGTTTTGACTTGGAGAATACCCACTCATCTTTACCGATACCGATAGTACACTTGTTCTTGCCCTAATCTCGCCTTAAAATGGGTCCTGATAAGGTGATGTTCAAGTTTTTGTCGTGTAACGCAAAGTGAAGGGTGAAGGGCTTTTATCAGAACACCACATGACTAGTTCTCTAAACACAAGACTTGTGCAATCCAAAGATTCATTGTGAGGCTCTATCATCAAGCAAGTTAAGAGTTAGTGGGATTCATTAGTAGAAGGTTAGCCATGCAATCTTTCTCATTTTTAAAAACTTAAAACTTTTCAAGCAACCTTTTTTTATTAGCCTTTTCAATTTCTTTAAACTCTTTTTCAAATTCTTTCTTAAAACTCTTTTTCAAACTTTATTTCAAACTTTCTTTTAAGTTTCTTTTGGCCTTCACTATGTCTTTTCCTTTCTCTGGTTTTTAATCATCGCTTTCTCGAATTTGCATTTCTTCTCTTTTGTTTTCACTCGCTTTCTTACTCACAAACCAAATCACATCATTGATATCACACTCTTCGTTCTTTCTTTTTTTCTTTTGTTTTTAACTGAAACAAGAAGGACCATATTTTGAAGAAAATAAAGTAAGAACCGGACAAAACTTCTACCATTCCCCCTCCTTGTGGACATGACTCGTTTTACCATTTGGCTAGAATGAATAGTTCGGAAGGAGATAAGCACAACTACTGAAGGACATAACTCACATCAATAATAAATTCTTAACTCTGGTGCTTGTATCATTTCAATACACTTTTCTGATCTCGAACAAAATTTTTGGCGTCGTTGCCAGGGAGGGTAACAGTTTTAGCTTTGTTTTCTCGATCAGAGTGTTTCCTTCTCTGTTTTAGGTTACAGGTGTTGGAGCAAGAAAATAGCAACTGCAGTCACATAAAAGTGGTCTTGGGCCTCTGCTCTATAAAGCAGAGACCAAGTACCCTCAAACTTGTTGCGTTTCCGTGGCTTTTGTTGCATTTTCGCGGCAAGGTTGAGTGCACAACTGACAACTTTTTTTGTAGGTTGCTTACTTCGCAAAAATTAGCTCTCTGCAACAATTATTTTCCTTGTATGCCTCACCCATATTACTGCTACTAAACAAACAGTAAAAAGCTTGTTGAAAGTTAAAAATTAGTTTAGACATTTGCATCTTTGGGCACGTGTCTTTACGATTCATTTACTTTACTGTTGAAGAGTACTGGAGTAAGGTACGTGAGCATAGCATATAGAATAGAACTCACTCTTTGGTTGATTTATCCACTTTGAGTGAATTCTTTTGGATATATTATGTACACTTGTACAAATCAACTCTAAAGGAATGACCCAAATAAACAAGATAAGGTGAAAATTTTATTACCCTTCCTTAGCCCAAAAATTACTTTCCAAGCACTCACAATCTCAAGCCTAATTTAACAATTGATAGACGTTAGCCCCTAGGGACATCTGGACTCATTAGGAGATTAACCGAGGGTGAAACTTGTTTTGATTCATATTCCTATGAAATCAGTGTCTAAGATTGGGGATTAAGAGGTTAAACCTCAAAAATACCGTGGTTTGGTGTAATTAAGGTCCATTACTTACGCACAAATACCTCCCTTACTTTTTCTCTGACTCTCAGGTATTACAGTCTAAGATTCTTACTTTTCATTATTTATTACATTTGAAGTATCTATTAAATTTCGCGGACGAAATTTTTGTTAGGTGGGTAGAAGTGTAACCCTCCGCTGTCAGTATACGTGTCACCGTCATATACGATAGGAAGTACGTAGGAACTTGACCAATCCAAAACCCGACCATACTAGCTTAGTGTCACAACTGATTTTTCTCACCGTTTAGATTTTTTTTAAAAATTTTCTAAAATTTTCTAAACTGTTTTCCGTTTTATTTTGGAAAATATCCAATATCGGTATCAACCTAAACAGATGATTAACTCAACAATTTTTAATTTACAAATGGGATAAAATTTCTAGAATCTACTTTGATAATAAGCTTTAAAATATTATTTTCTATCTTCAAGTATTTTTGACAATTTTTCGAAATTAGTCCAAAATCAGGCTGAATGGGTGTCGCCCGGTCTCGCGGATCCTTTCGGGATTTTTAATTGACAAACCGGTTGAAATTTTTATAATCCAATTTTTCCTTACGTCTTAGACTAATATTCCCTATTTTTCCTAATTTTTGGGTACTGTTCGACACTAGTCAAATTCGGACCCTATTAATTAAATATCATAAATAATATATTTTACTATTAATCCCATTTTCATCACACTTCATTTGCACTGTTGCATCACCAGAATTTTCCAGAGAACTACTTAACCGACGTTAGGATTTTTATTAATCCCTTCTCTAATTTTCTACAACATTCCACACTTTCATATTAAACCGACATTAGGAGATATAAATAAACCCAACCCCATTTCGTTTTCTTTTAAACCTTAACAAATAATCTCTCTCTCTCACACTCTCACATACACCTCAGCGCCAGCCACCAGCTGCACCCCAACGCCGCCCATCACCACCTCCGGCCACCCAACTCCACCACCACCGGACACCACCGCAACCGGCCGTCCGACACCACCAGCATCCACGCTCAAAAAACAAAACCCCACCAACCATTTCCCACCACCCACTTCCTCTTTGTCACTGACCAAACCGCCACCACCACCGAGACCTTCCACCTCCGGCCGTCGCGCCATCACCAGAGCCACCCCGCGCAACTCCGGCACCACCCAAAACCTCTCCGCCATCGTCTCCTTCCGGAGTCAAAACCACAGGAGCTCCGGCCTTCACCGGAGCCGCGCGCGCAGCCGGAAGCACCACCTGAGCTCCGGCCTTCGCCGGAGCCGCGAGCGCAGCCAGAAGCGCCACCGCCTCCTACCGTGACGCGACCAGCAGCCCTGCGCTGCTGGTGCTGCCGCAGTTCACAGCGCGCACAGCGCTGTGGAAAGGAGAAGAAAACCCATAACGGGTTTTGGTTTTTACCCGATCTGCGACCCGCAAAGGCCCACAACCCGTTTACTTAAAAGGTAAATTTTGAAACAGCCCTTATAAATTAATATAATGTCATTTATACCCTGTAAATTTACTTTTAACACCCTGTTCATATTCAGAAATTATAAAAAGGACCTTGAATCGTGCGTTAACGATAACTTGGCCATTTGACGTCTGAATCGCGCATTCTTGGTCTCGTTGGAATCAGGAGAGCGAGAACTTCAATCGTAAGGCAAGTGTTTACTTGAATTTTCATTATTTCTTCAATTACACCATTTGTAGAGTCTTATCAGTTGATTGGAATATTTGATATCCGCTATGATGCTTAGTCTGGCTAATCGGCCTGTATCAAATAGGATATTGGAGCAGGGACTTGGACTTTTTGAGTGTGCATGTTAACATGGAGATAGTTGGGTTAACTGCATGTACTGTGATTACATACTATCGTTACATGTTATTTTGATTTCGTACTACCATTACATGCGAGTTGATATGCCTGGTAGTGATTCCTGTTACACATGATAGGCGAGTACATTATTTATGCCTGCTATTTGCTATAAACATGCACATTCATCTACATAACTATAGAACACAGTCCGTAACACGTGTTTACTATCTTTTTGTCACCTATTCCAATTAAATCATGTCAATTCTTGTCACCCTTAACTGAACTCACTTGGGGATGGGGAGACTGGATGATCGATCAGATCTCATTAGGTGGGTGTACTGGATCCATATTGTTCTCCCACTGCAGGGGATGGTAGTGCTACCTACCGATTGTATAGCTCCATGAGCTCCCGTTACTTGATTATTGTTCCCCTCTTAGCGGAGGGCCCTGGTCTTAGCAGCCAGGGGTTTGATAAAGGCCGTGATCCCGGATATGCACGGAATACACCCACCTGATCAGAACTGCTCGATTATTAAGTCTCGTATCACACATGTAGATCATCCTAGACAATGTAGTGAAAAGTACTTCCCTGATATTTTTATTATCGTCATCTTATTACACGTCTTGTTTCAGCCTTCTGCATATTTCATTATCTTGTTTTTATTCTTCTTGCCTTTTCTTTGTACACTTGCTCGGTCGCATCTGAGACCCTGGGTTTGCTTGCCTAGATATAGAGTCCCTGGTTATACCATCAGAGGAGGACGCGAAGTATCTAAACAGTTTGGCTGAGCAGCTGTAGGACAGGTCGGGAGCTTGTCGTCTCTTTCTTTGAGTTCGCAGTATGTTTCCTAGTTGTACATATGTTTTTTCTGTTTTGGTTACTGTATAATTATGCTGATGGACTCAGGTGTACTGTACTGTCCTTTTGGTACTGTATTGACTGTGTTATGTACTCTTGTTACATGTAATATATCAGCAGTGTTGTTACCATATAAGAAAACTTGTACAGATCTACAGCAGGCTTAATGTATATACGTCAGAACGTTCTACCCGACGTGTACAGGTTGCCGATCATGTCATGTACTCTATTTTGATCAGTGGGACGTGACATGGTTTTAGTGGTATCAGAGCTTAGATTCGAATTTAGCATGGGACGGTTTGCGAAACGCGACCCCAGCTATTCGAATCTAGTTCTTATCTATAGATTTGTACAAGCTATTATACTGCTGACAAGAAACAAGAGACATGACATGAGCCCACAAGTCCATCCTTAGGAACTGAATTAGTATAGCATAGTTCTGCCTCTTAGTCCCAACGCTCATTTGGTATATATTCCACAGATGGCTCAGCGAGTTACTGAGGACGGGCCTACAGAGTCAATGGAATTCATGAAGCTCTTGTTAGAGTCCCAGCAGCATCAGAGCGAGCGACTGACTGTTGCTCTGGAAAAGATAGTTACTTCAGGAAGTCAGGTGAGGCAGGGGAATGTGTCTGACTTCAGGAGACTCAATCCAGCAGTCTTCTCAGGGGAAGAAAGTCATCTGGATGCTGAGCAGTGGCTCATAGACACAGAAAACTTATTGGTAGCAGCTCGAGTTCTGGAAGCTGATCGAGTGGATGTAGTGAAAATTCAGCTATCGGGAATGGCACGTATATGGTGGCTTGCAGAAGAAAGCCATTTGTCAGGACCTATCTCTTGGAAGACATTTTCGGAGGTGTTCTTGGCAAAATTCTTTCCTGACACGGCCAAATCAGAGATGGAACAGAAATTTATAAATCTCAGACAGGCTGGGAGGACAGTTGATGAGTATGCAGCTGAGCTTTCTAAACTCAGCCGATTTGCCCCATATATGGTGTCTACTGAGGAGAGTCGGGCCAGAAGGTTTCAGCAGGGATTGCATCTGGAACTTCAAAGATATGTTATATCCTTTAGGTATAAGACCTTTGCAGAGGTGTTAACGGCCGCCAGGGAACAAGAGCAGCTCAGTGGATTGATGAGGAGGGTACCCACTAATAGCATAAAGCGTCCGATTGGACATATTTCTAGAGGAACCCAAAACAGGCAAGTTGGTACAACACCCGAAAAGCGACAGATGGCTCCAGTGTCTCAGCCGAGGATGGCTGTGTGTAAATACTGTCATAAGGCGGGACATAATATAAATGAGTGCAGATGGGCCAAGAACTTGTGCCTGGCCTGTGGATCATCTGAACATCGGGCTAGTCAGTGTCCTTACGGTTGGCAAGTGCCAAGGGATCTCCCCTCAGCCTCAGTTGGTCAAAACAAGCTGACGATGTCCGGACCGTCAAAGCCTATGCTTCCCTTTCAGCCTAAACAGCCTCTATCTCCCCAGCAACAGATGTATCGACAGGCTTAAAGGAGTAAGGAGCAACCAGCCGGACCAGTTAGAGAGAAGGGCAAGGCATTTACTCTTACTACTGATCAAGCTGATGCCTCAGGAGAAGTTGTCACAGGTAGTATCTTGGTGCATTCTGTTCCTGCATATGCTTTATTTGATTCCGGTGCTACTCATTGCTTTATTTCATCTAAGTTCATTAGCAAGCATAATATATCCTGTGACACTGTGCACCGGGGATGGACTATTAGCACTGGGAATGGGACAGTGTTGTGTAACAAGGTGTGTCCACAATGTCCCGTTGTTATTTGTGGCAGGGAGTTCATCACGAATTTCCTGCTGATTGACAACTGTGACTTTGACATTATATTAGGTATGGACTGGCTTAGCCAGGTGCATGCAGTCATAGATTGTCAGAGAAAAAGTGTAGTGTTTCGGGTTCCCAATTTATCAGAGTTCACATTTTCTGCTAAAGGTATACGCCATGATCAGGATGCAGACTCGGATGTAGTGTGTACAGAAACCTTGGCAACATTAGATGGGAGTCAGACCGACATTCCTGTAGTAGTAAGGACTTCCTGGATGTGTTTCCGGAAGAGTTACCCAGATTGCCTCCAGATAGAGAAGTTGAGTTTACAATTGAGGTGGTACGGGTACTGCCCCAATCTCCAAGGCGCCGTATCGAATGGCGCCATTAAAGTTGGCAGAGGTGAAAAAGCAAATTGAAGAACTTTTGAATAAAGGTTTTATCAGACCAAGTACGTCACCATGGGGAGCTCCAGTATTATTGGTAAAGAAGAAGGACGGGACACAAAGATTATGTATTGACTATAGAGAGCTAAACAAGGTGACTATCAAGAACAAGTATCCTTTGCCCAGGATCGATGATTTATTTGATCAACTTTGTGGTGCAACATTATTTTCCCGGCTGGATCTCCGCTCTGGCTATCATCAATTGAAGGTGAAAGCATCAGATATTCCTAAGACTGCTTTTCGCACAAAATATGGACATTATGAGTTTCTAGTAATGTCGTTTGGACTCACCAATGCCCCAGCAGTCTTCATGGATCTGATGAATCGGGTGTTCTCTCCTTATTTGGATAAGTTTGTCATAGTTTTCATTGATGATATCCTTATTTATTCCAAGACTCGGGAAGAACATGCGGAACATTTGAGGACCATGCTGCAGGTGCTAAGGGAGAGACAATTATATGAAAAACTGAGTAAATGTGCATTTTGGCTAGAAAGTGTGGACTTTCTTGGACACATTATTTCAGGTCAAGGTATTGGAGTGGACCCAAAGAAAGTGGAAGCAGTAGAAAAATGGCCAACTCCTAAATCAGTAACAGAGATAAGATAATTCCTGGGTTTAGCTGGTTATTATAGAAAGTTTGTAAAAGAATTTTCCAAGATTGCTAAACCCTTGACACAGTTGACTAAGAAAGGGGAGAAGTTTAATTGGATAGAAGAGTGTGAGGCAGCTTTTGCAGAATTAAAGCACAGGTTGACAACCACACCGATTCTTGCTATTCCGGATCAGTTCGGTGGGTTTGTCATACATAGTGATGCGTCAGGGCAAGGGATTGGTTGTGTGCTTATACAACACGGTCGAGTGGTGGCCTATGCCTCAAGACAACTCAAGCCACATGAGCAGAACTATCCCACTCATGACTTAGAATTGGCAGCTGTTATCTTCGCCCTAAAAATTTGGCGACATTATTTATTGGGGACGCGAGTGGAGATTTTTACAGACCATAAGAGTCTGAAATATATTTTCGCCCAAAAGGAATTAAATATGAGACAGAGAAGATGGTTGGAACTCATGGCAGAATATGATCTTAATCTTCAGTACCATCCAGGACATGTAAATGTGGTACCGGATGCGTTAAGTAGAAGACCGACTGCCATGATCCTCACACAACACAAGGCATTGATTGAAGAAATGAGAAGATTAACCCTGGAAGTGGTTATCCCAGGAGCAGTATCTCATTGTATGGCACTACAACTCCAGTCATCCTTAATAGACAAGATAAAGGAAGCTCAGGCAAGTGACAAGTAACTCCAAAAGTTCAGGGATCAGGTGGAAGCTGGACTGAGAAAGGATTTACTTCTTCATGAAGATGGCTCTTTAAGATATGGTGCACGGTTATGCGTGCCTAAAGGAGAAGTTAGACAGGAGTTATTGCTCGAAGCTCATAACTCTCCATATAATATTCATCCTGGTGGAACAAAGATATATAGGGATCTTAAACAACATTTTTGGTGGCATGGGATGAAAAGAGAAATAGCCATATTTATATCAAAATGCCTTGTATGTCAACAAGTAAAAGCCGAGCACCAAAGGACTGCTGGCTTATTGCAACCACTTCCTATTCCTGAATGGAAATGGGAACATATTACTATGGACTTTGTGACTGCATTGCCAAGAAGTTCAAAAGGTCACAATGCTATTTGGGTAATAGTTGACAAACTAACCAAGAGTGCCCACTTTATTCCTGTTAGAGTAGGGCAGTCTACGGAGATGTTGGCAGAACGCTATATGCAGGAGATAGTAAGATTGCATGGATTCCAGTAAGTATTGTGTCAGATCGAGACACCAGATTTTTGTCTCATTTCAGGCAGAGCCTGCAAACTAGTCTAGGAAGCAAGTTGAAGTTCAGCACTGCTTACCATCCCCAGACTGATGGACAATCTGAAAGGGTGATACAGATTCTAGAAGACATGCTACGAGCCTGTGTTCTGGAGTTCAAGGGGTCTTGGGAAGATCACCTACATTTAGTTGAATTCTCATACAATAACAGTTACCAGTCTAGTATTCAGATGTCACCATTTGAGGCTCTATATGGACGGAAATGCAGATCACAAGTATGTTGGGACGATATCGGCGAACGGAAACTACTTGGTCCAGAGCTCATTACTCAGACTGTGGATAAAGTAACCCAGATCAGGAAGCATCTTCAAGCTGCACAGGACCGGCAGCGGAGTTGGGCAGATGGGAAAAGGAGACCTTTGAAGTTTGTGATTGGAGATTATGTATTTCTTAAAATATCACCTACTCGGGGAGTGATCAGATTTGGAAGTAAAAAAAAGCTGAGTCCACGATATATTGGGCCATTTGAAGTCGTAAAGCGAATTGGTGCTGTTTCTTATAAACTGGCATTGCCTCCATCTTTGGCAGGAGTACACGATGTGTTTCATGTGTCTCAGCTTCGGAAATATGTACCTGATGAGAAGCACGTCCTTGATTATTCTGAATTAACGCTGAGACCGGATTTGACTTATGCAGTTCAACCGGTGGCAATTCTTGATCGAAGAGAGAAGGTTCTTAAGAATAAGGTGATTTCGTTAGTTCGAGTAGCCTGGGACCCTAATGCTCCAGGAGATTCCACCTGGGAGCTAGAGGAAGAAGTCCGAGAGAAGTACCCTTACTTATTCTCTGACTCTCAGGTATTACAGTCTAAGATTCTTACTTTTCATTATTTATTACATTCGAAGTATTATTAAATTTCGCGGACGAAATTTTTGTTAGGTGGGTAGAAGTGTAACCCTCCGCTGTCAGTATACGTGTCACCATCATATACGATAGGAAGTACGTAGGAACTTGACCAATCCAAAAACCCGACCATACTAGCTTCAGTGTCACAACTGATTTTTCTCACCGTTTAGATTTTTTTAAAAATTTTCTAAAATTTTCTAAACTGTTTTCCGTTTTATTTTGGAAAATATCCAATATCGGTATCAACCTAAACAGATGATTAACTCAACAATTTTTAATTTACAAATGGGATAAAATTTCTAGAATCTACTTTGATAATAAGCTTTAAAATATTATTTTCTATCTTCAAGTATTTTTGACAATTTTTTGAAATTAGTCCAAAATCAGGCTGAATGGGTGTCGCCAAGTCTCGCGGATCCTTTCGGGATTTTTAATTGACAAACCAGTTGAATTTTTATAATCCGATTTTTCCTTACGTCTTAGACTAATATTCCCTATTTTTTCTAATTTTTGGGGACTGTTCGACACTAGTCAAATTCGGACCCTATTAATTAAATATCATAAATAATATATTTTACTATTAATCCCATTTTCATCACACTTCATTTGCACTGTTGCATCACCAGAATTTTCCAGAGAACTACTTAACCAACGTTAGGATTTTTATTAATCCCTTCTCTAATTTTCTACAACATTCCACACTTTAATATTAAACCGACATTAGGAGATATAAATAAACCCAACCCCATTTCGTTTTCTTTTAAACCTTAACAAATAATCTCTCTCTCTCACTCTCACATACACCTCCAGCGCCCGCCACCACACCTCAGCGCCAGCCACCAGCGGCACCCCAACGCCGCCCATCACCACCTCCAGCCACCCAACTCCACCACCACCGGACACCACCATAACCGGCCGTCCGACGCCACCAGCATCCACGCTCAAAAAACAAAACCCCACCAACCATTTCCCACCACCCACTTCCTCTCTGTCACTGACCAAACCGCCACCACCACCGAGACCTTCCACCTCCGGCCGTCGCGCCATCACCAGAGCCACCCCGCGCAACTCCGGCACCACCCAAAACCTCTCAGCCATCGTCTCCTTCCGGAGTCAAAACCACAGGAGCTCCGGCCTTCACCGGAGCCGCGCGCGCAGCCGGAAGCACCACCTGAGCTCTGGCCTTCGCCGGAGCCGCGCGCGCAGCCGGAAGTGCCACCGCCTCCCGCTGTGACACGACCAGCAGCCCTGCGCTGCTGGTGCTGCCGCAGTTCACAGCGCGCACAGCGCTGTGGAAAGGAGAAGAAAACCTATAACGGGTTTTGGTTTTTACCCGATCCGCGACCCGCAAAGGCCCACAACCCGTTTACTTAAAAGGTAAATTTCGAAACAGCCCTTATAAATTAATATAATGTCATTTATACCCCTGTAAATTTAATTTTAACACCATGTTCAAATTCAAAAATTATAAAAAGGACCTTGAATCGTGCGTTAACGATAACTTGGCCATTTGACGTCAGAATCACGCGTTCTTAGTCTCGTTGGAATCAAGAGAGCGAGAACTTCAATGTAAGGCAAGTGTTTCCCTGAATTTTCATTATTTCTTCAATTACACCATTTGTAGAGTCTTATCAGTTGATTGGAATATTTGATATCCGCTATGATGCTTAGTCTGGCTAATCGGCCTGTATCAAGTAGGATATTGAGCAGGGACTTGGACTTTTTGAGTGAGCATGTTAACATGGAGATAGCTGGGTTAACTGCATGTACTGTGATTACATACTATCGTTACATGTTATTTTGATTTCGTACTACCATTACATGCGAGTTGATATGCTTGGTAGTGATTCCTGTTACACATGATAGGCGAGTACATTATTTATGCCCGCTATTTGCTATAAACATGCACATTCATCTACATAACTCTAGAACACAGTCCGTAACACGTGTTTACTATCTTTTTGTCACCTATTCCAGTTAAATCATGTCAATTCTTGTCACCCTTAACTGAACTCACTTGGGGATGGGGAGACTGGATGATCGATCAGATCTCATTAGGTGGGTGTACTGGATCCATATTGTTCTCCCACTGCAGGGGATGGTAGTGCTACCTACCGATTGTATAGCTCCATGAGCTCCCGTTACTTGATTATTGTTCCCCTCTTAGCGGAGGGCCCTGGTCTTAGCAGCCAGGGGTTTGATAAAGGCCGTGATCCTGGGTATACAAGGGATACACCCACCTGATCAGAACTCCTCGATTATTAAGTCTCATATCACACATGTAGACCATCCTAGACAATGTAGTGAAAAGTACTTCCCTGATATTTTGATTATCGTCATCTTATTACACGTCTTGTTTCAGCCTTCTGCATATTTCATTATCTTGTTTTTATTCTTCTTGCCTTTTCTTTGTACACTTGCTCGGTCGCATCTGAGACCCTGGGTTTGCTTGCCCAGATATAGAGTCCCTGGTTATACCAACAGAGGAGGACGCGGAGTATCTAGACAGTTTGGCTGAGCAGCTGTAGGACAGGTCGGGAGCTTGTCGTCTCTTTCTTTGAGTTTGCAGTATGTTTCCTAGTTGTACATATGTTTTTTCTGTTTTGGTTACTGTATAATTATGCTGATGGACTCAGGTGTACTGTACTGTCCTTTTGGTACTGTATTGACTGTGTTATGTACTCTTGTTACATGTAATATATCAGCAGTATTGTTACCATATAAGAAAACTTGTACAGATCTACAGCAGGCTTAACGTGTATACGTCGGAACGTTCTACCCGACGTGTACAGGTTGCCGATCATGTCATGTACTCTATTTTGATCAGTGAGACGTGACACCTACTCGGGTTTAAAACAATAGTGTTCACTGATCATTCTGCCCTATGATATTTGATGCAAAAGAAAGACACTAAGGCTAGACTCATTCGTTGGATCCTTCTTTTGCAAGAGTTCAATTTAGAAATCAAGGACAAAAAGGGCGTTGAAAATGTGATAGCAGATCATTTGTCGAGAATCCCAAATGTACTTGTGGAAACAATAACGATTAATGAGAACTTTCCTAATGAACCCATCTTAGTGATGTGTAAAGAGCCCTGGTATGCTGACATTGCAAACTATCTTGCAACTGAAAAAATACCTTCAAGATAGTTTCATACAGATATGGTTTTTCTTCTAGGATGAACCGTACCTATTCAAATATTGCCCTGACCAGATTATTAGAAAGTGTCTTTCTGAGGATGAACACCATAGCGTGTTGACATGAGTTTGCATGTGATGGATAATTTGGTCCATGCAAGACTGCTGAGAAAGTTCTGCAGAGTGGGTTCTACTGGCCCACTCTCTTTAAGGACTCCTTTAATTTTTGCAAACTCTGTGCGAGATATAAAATGATGGGTCGAATCACACGTAAGGATATGATGCCTCTTACCCCAATTTTGGAAGTGGAAATTTTTGACGTGTGGGGCATCGATTTTATGGGACCCTTTTCGACTTCTTTTGGCAATCAAATCATTTTGGTAGCCGTTAATTACATTTCAAAGTAGGTAAAGCTGTGCCAACAAGGACAAATAACAACCGAGTTGTCATCAAGCTTTTGAGAGAAAATTTCATTTCACGCTTTGAAGCTCCCCGTGCGATAATAAACGACAACGAAAGTCATTTCTGCAATCGGGCTTTTGAAGCCCTAATGCAGAAGTACTTGATCGGGGGAACCGTGCATGAAAAGTATATGTTTTGAAATTAAGAGTTAAATGTGCGTGCTTTGGCTTCCTCGATACTTCCATTATAGTATAGAGGTCAAACGAGTCGAATCTACAGGGATGGGAAGCGATAGAAGCTTTACCGGTTGATTTACATGTGTGTTAATAATTCTTCTATGTTTTATAGAATGAAAAGAAAAGAAAACAAAGAATGAAAAGAGAAGAGTATGGTGAAACACGAAGAAGTAGGAAACATAGAAGAAATAATTTTTGTGACTTTTATTTGTATATCTAAAACAAAGTAAAAAGAGAAAGAAAACCCATGGCTACTAACTGCTAATGGCTCAACTAATCATGTTAACCTCTTAGTGATAGTTGCCTCACATGTATCCTTGGCCATGACTTGTCCTTGGTTCAAGAGCGTTTCAAAGTATAACCCATATGTTAACTTTCACATCTGAACTCAACAAAACAAGTGCAAGGTACACTTAAACCATCAAGACAAAATAAGAGTACGCATAGAATAAAGTAATGTTAACTTATTAGAGAGTTAGGATGTTAGAGTGTTAGAATCCATCATCATGAGCCATCAATGGCTCTTGCAAGAGTAAGGCCAAGTAGAGGCTATTAGATTCATGTGAATTGTTAAGTAAGAAGTTAGCAAGTTAGTGGTTAGTAGCTAGTTGCTGATAGTCTCTAATTTTGCATAATTTTCATCACATTCTCATATTTATTTAATAATAAATTCTGCTAATAATACCTTGCTTTCTTGATTCTAGGTCCATGGTGTAGAATGAAGAAGAAGACCCTAAATCATCATTTAATTGGTGATTAAAGGCCTATTAAGATAGCCATTGACCTAGGAGGCTGATTTCGTCAAAACCAGGGGCCCAAAACCAGAAACCGGGGGCTCCAGCCAACAGGGGGACAAACGGGCAGCGCGCAGCAGGTGGCGCTGTGCGCGCCGCCCAAGGACGGCTGCGGAAACACGGCCTGTCCCGCGTTTCCGCGGCTCCCTTGTGGAGCCGCGTGCCAAGATTTGACGCGCGGCTCTGTACGTGTACCCAGATGCTCCATTTTGCCTATAAAAGCCCCTGGACTTCCAGAGCAAGAGATATACAGAGTTTTAGGGTAGTTTTCATTTTCATGTTGTAGTTTAGTTTAAGTTAGGTTAGTTCTTCTTCTCCCTCTTTGTATTTTTCAATTTATAGATCTTGTAATAGGGAGAGAGAGAGAGTGGTTCATACTTGGAATGCAAGAGTGATTGTAATAGAAGGTGACAATTTATGAAAGGTGCTCTCTTTACCTCTCTATGTTTTCTTCTCTCTGATCTCTTTTACATGTGTAGCTAGTCTTTTCTCTCATGGCAACTAATTACTAACCACCAACTTGCTAACTTCTTTTATGATAATCCACATGAATCTAATAGTCTCGTTTTGGCCTTGCTCTTGCAAGAGCCATTGATGGCTCATGATGATGGATCTAACACTCTAACTTTTAACTACTAACAAGCTAACATTACTTTATTTCATGCTTGCTCTTATCGGGTTTTGATGATTTAAGTGTAGCTTGCACTTGCTTGTTGAGTTGGGTTGTGATGAGTTACATATGAGTCATGCTTTGAATCGCTTTTGAACCAAGGACTAGTGATGGCCAATGATACATGTGAGGCAACTATCACTAAGAGGTTAGCATGTTGGTGGAGTCATTAGTAGTTAGTGCCATGAGTTTTCTTTCTTTTTCACTTTGTTTTAAAAATACAACAAAAATCACAAATATATTCTTTTCTATGTTTCCCACTTCTTTGTGTTTCATCGTACTTCTCTTTTCATTCTTTTCTTTCTTTTCTTTTCATTCTTTAAAACTTTGAAGAATCTTTAACAAACACGTGAATCAACCGGTAAAGCTTCTATCGCCTCCCATCCTTGTGAATTCGACTTGTTTTAGCCTCTATGCTATAACGGAAGTATCGAGGAAGCCAAAGCACACACACTTTAAATCTTCATTTCAAAACATACACTTTTTGTGCGCGATTTTACCCCGATCAAATTTTGGCGCCATTGCCAGGGACGGGAACGGTTTGATATCACAAGTTTGCTAACTTTTCTTCTTTGTTTTTTGGTGTGCAGGTTAAAGTTTTAGCATTGCAGAAGTCCACACTTGCTCAAGTGTGGTTGGGTAATTCTTGTATATTTTTATATTCTGCTGCTAATTTTTTTTTATATTACCTGTGCACTGTAAATAATTGTAAGAACTAAAATACAAAAATTGGATGCTTTAAAATGGTTTAGACATTTGCATCTAGGCACGTGTCAATTTTATTCCAATATACTGTATTTTATTCTTATGTTATTGTGCTACTGATAGGAGGTGTACATATGGCATTGCATATAGTATAGGACAAACACTTCAGTGATTACTTACTTTTTTGTGTTCATGCTTATCTATATTACATACTTGCACAAATTTAACTTAAGGGAAAAACCCAAAACAACATAAGGTGGGGAAGTCATTACCCTCCCTTAGCCCAAAAATCACCTCACTACTCATACAACCCAAGCCTTGATAAAATTTGCTAGACGTTGGCCCCTAGGGACATCTCGGACTCATTTAGGAGATTGATCTAAGGGGAAGTTGTTAGAAGTTGACTCTTGTCAAATCGGTGTCTAAGGTTGGAGATTCAGAGGCGAAACCTCGAAGAACAGTGGTTTGGCATAATTAGGCCCGTTGCTTCGGCACGAATACCTCCCACTAATCTTGCTCCTACCTGGCCGATTAACTTGTGGTCAGCGTCCTACAATATACCCCTCGTGGACAGTCTAACCAGTTAGGAGTCGTCTAGGTCTAAGTCAACCCTAGCATAGGCTTATTTTCTTTTTCTTTGTTTATTTGTTTGTTTGTTTTCTTTTTTTTTTGTATACTGTGATATGGATTTTAACAATAATAATTCTTTCAATCATAATATGAATCCATATTTCACTCCGACCTCATTTGACTCGGATAATTCCAACCCGGCTATGTACAATATGAACCAACCATATATGTCAAGTTGGGATTATTCGACTCAATATGACCCATATCCTCAATCTTATGAATATAATTTTCAACATAATTTCAACTCTTCACAGAGTCAATGGGGATTCACCTTCCCTGAGTAAAACTTTCAACCGCCTTATTCACAATTTTCACAAAGTTCATTCCCCAATTTTGGTTCATATACTCCTTTTCCTGTTCCACCGTCCGAAGAAAAATCTGGTTTGGAAAGGAGTATAGAAGAGTCCCTACAACAAATACAAATTTTGCTCAATTCACAATCCTTCCCACATCAAACTCCACATACTCCTTTTCTAGAGCATCCAATTGAAGAAGAATCTGAGCTAGAAAAGCGTTTGAAAGTCCTTTGTGATAAAATGCAAAACATGTTGGACTCATCATCTCAACCAAATTTTCAAGAGTCCCACTCATCTTTTTCAGTCTCACCAATTCAAAATGAACAAACTTCAATACTGGACTTGAGTATGGAACCCTTGCGTGAGTCCGAGCAGCAACCGCAAAATCCGATGGACTCACAATTTCACCACAATTTCTAAAATCAACTTCCATACTCATATTTTCAAGAACCAATCACAAAGAGTATGGAAGACATGATTCCGAATCCAAATTCTGTTACACGGCCTATCAGTAGGTTAGATTCACTTTTGAGCGAATTGATCAATGAGAGTAAGGAAAGCCTTTCTTGTCAACCTTTGACCGATTCTTATATCCCTAACTCTACTGATTGGACCCATGCATCATGTCATTTTGAAAATCCAGCTTCAATTTCAAAACATATATTTGAACTTGACCAATCTCCAAGTTACGAAAGTCACCTGGACCTTCTGGCAAGTTATCCCTTCCTTGAAATTGAAATCGAACCTGAATGTGATCATGAACTTCCTGTTGGGAACTCCATTTCACTTTTTAATTCAATAATGACCCCGGTATCCTTACCAGATTTTTTCTCTATTTCGGAGTCAACATTGAATCCTGTACCCATACACCGTGAAATAGCATCACCAATATCTTTTGATCACACTTCATTAATGAGGACAGTGTGTGAACGTCAATTCTTTGATTTGAACTCTATTTTTGAACCAATTTCGCCTCTCATTGTTGACTCTCGACTTAATCTGAGTCAACTTTCTGAGTCGGTATCGATTTTTGTTCCAGTTCCATTTGAGTCCAAATCACTCATCTCTCAAAATCACACTTCATTGTTGGACACGACTGTTGAAGAAAATGACTCAGTAATTATTTTTGAAAATTGAAAATTAGATGGGGACAATTTTTTAAATAAGATCATTCATTCAATCAATATTTTATTGGGTCATATTAAAGAGGTCATTGGTGGGTTCCTGCACGATCCACGCTATTTTGATTGGGTAGCAACGTTTGACCCAATCAGACCACCACCGGAGCCACCCCCTTGAGGTAATCTCCTTCCCTCTCCATTTGTTCATGTATTTACACATTCACGATGTATTGAGGACCATGCATGAGATAGGGTGGGGGAGGGTTTACTAACATAGTTAGTTTTATATTTTCTTTCTTTTACACTTCTTTTTCTTAAACAAAACAAAAACAAAAACAAAAAAAACAAAAAAACAAAAAAAATCTTTTATATAAAAACTTTTCTTGTCTTTTTTACAAAACTTTTTGAAACAAGAGAAATAGTTTTTGATTTGTTTTTAAGAAAATTAAGGTTATCTTAAGAATTAGGAAGACCTAAAATTATGAAATTTTAAACCAAGTCAAAATAATAAATCTTGTCTAAATTATAGGATAAGAAAGTAAGATTGAAAAGATAATTTGATCTTGATTTTTTTGCCTTAGATTTATGCACTCCACACTTATACAATTTTTGGGATTGAAACAAAGACTGAAAATACCATAAAATATATATATATTAAAAAAAAGAGAAATTTATGATAATAAAAATCACTTATTGAAGTTGGGTAATTATGCCTCAGGAAGCATGATTATTCATACATAAAATGGTGGATAAAAATAAAATAACCCCCTTTAGTTTTGTGGCCTTATTTACTCGAGTCCTTAAGTCCGAGGGATGTTTTCCTCTCTGGTGCCCTAAGACCATCTAGTTTGGAGTCACCGGCTAAAGGCTCACTACCCTGGTAAATAAGAAAGCCTAAGAAAACTAAGGGAAGAAAAAAGAAAAAAATAAATAAAAAAATATAATATATATATTAAATAAATGGCATGAAAGTTTGAGTCGATATCCCAAAAATCTTCACAGTTCACAAAGTGCATATTTTTTTCTAAGAGTTTATGAAAGATCAAAGAGTCAATTCAATTTTAAATTCTTACATTTAATTTATAACAAGATTTTTTTTGCATTTTGACTTAGTTTAAGAAAGAACAATTTCCGGTTAACCTATGACCTTGGATCACTTATATTTTCGCAAAAAATATTTCAACACTTTTCTCTATTTTCAAAATGTGTTTTCAAAATACTAACATTTGATTTCTTTATTTATGGATTTTTTGTGGGTGTAATCCGCTGAAAACCCTCAGGAGACAAAACTCCTCCTCTAGGGGAAACTTATAGGTTTAACAGCTTGTTGCACATACTCAGTGCAATCGCGTCACCTACGAAAGTGGTGTAATAATTTTCTTAGTTTTTTGTTTTGCTCGGGACGAGCAAAAGATAAGTGTGGGGTGTGATTAGTCTTTAATTTTGCATAGTTTTCATCACATTCTCATATTTATTTAATAATAAATTCTGCTAATAATACCTTACTTTCTTGATTCTAGGTCCATGGTGTGCAATGAAGAAGAAGACCCTAAATCACCATTTAATTGGTGATTAAAGGCCTATTAAGATAGCCATTGACCTAGGAGGCTGATTTCGTCAAAACCAGGGGCCCAAAACCAGAAACCGGGGGCTCTAGCCGATAGGGGGACAAACGGGCAGCGCGCAGTAGGCGGTGCGTGCGGCAGGGGAAACGCGGCCTATCCTGCGTTTCCACGGCTCCCTTGTGGAGCCGCGCGCCAAGATTTGACGCGCGGCTCTGTACGTGTACCCAGATGCTCCATTTTGCCTATAAAAGCCCCTGGACATCCAGAGCAAGAGATATACAGAGTTTAGGGTAGTTTTCATTTTCATGTTGTAGTTTAGTTTAGGTTAGGTTAGTTCTTCTTCTCCCTCTTTGTATTTTTCATTTTGTAGATCCTGTAATAGGGAGAGAGAGTGGTTCATGCTTGGAATGCAAAAGTGCTTGTAATAGAAGGTGACAATCTATGAAAGGTGCTCTCTTTACCTCTCTATGTTTTCTACTCTCTAATCTCTTTTACATGTGTAGCTAGTCTTTTCTCTCATGACAACTAACTACTAACCACCAACTTGCTAACTTCTTTTATGATAATCCACATGAATCTAATAGCCTCGTTTTGGCCTTGCTCTTACAAGAACCATTGATGGCTCATGATAATGGATCTAACACTCTAACTTTCTAACCACTAATAAGCTAACATTACTTTATTTCATGCTTGCTCTTATCAGGATTTGATGATTTAAGTGTAGCTTGCACTTGTCTGTTGAGTTGGGTTGTGATGAGTTACATATGGGTCATGCTTTGAATCGCTCTTGAACCAAGGACTAGTGATGGCCAATGATACATGTGAGGCAACTATCACTAAGAGGTTAGCATGTTGGTGGAGTCATTAGTAGTTAGTGCCATGAGTTTTCTTTCTTTTTCACTTTGTTTTAAAAATATAACAAAAATCACAAACATATTCTTTTCTATATTTCCCACTTCTTTGTGTTTCATCGTACTTCTCTTTTCATTCTTTTCTTTCTTTTCTTTTCATTCTTTAAAACTTTGAAGAATCTTTAACAAACACGTGAATCAACCGGTAAAGCTTCTGTCGCCTCCCATCCTTGTGGATTCGACTCGTTTTAGCCTCTATGCTATAACGGAAGTATCGAGGAAGCCAAAGCACACACCTTTAAATCTTCATTTCAAAACAGACACTTTTTGTGCGCGATTTTACCCCGATCAGTTGCCATGAGAGAAAATTAACTAAGTACGTAAAAGGAGTTAGAGTGAAGAAAACAAAAAGAGGTGAAGAGAGAACCTTTCATAGATTGTCACCTTCCATTACAAGCACTCTTACTTTCCACCTATGTACTACTTTCTTTTCTATTACAAGATCAATAAGAAATAAAAATATAAAAGCGAAAGAAGAAGAAGAACTAATCTAAACTACCCTAAGGAGAAGAAACTACCCTAAAAACTACTTTAAGAACTCTACTCTCTGGATTTCTTTCAATGCAGAACACCAAGGGGCCTTTTATAGGCATCAGGAGGAAAGGAGCTAGGGGGACAATCCATAACCCGAAGTACTAGCGCAACGGCGCCAGTACTGCCGCGAAAATGCGGCAATTGCTGCATTTTCGCGGCAGTCCTAGGGCGGCAAGCACAGCGCCACCTGCTGCGCGCCCCCCGCTTGTCCCCCTGTCGGTTGTACTTTCTGAAATCCAGATTTGGGCTCCCAGTTTTGACGAAACCACCCTCTAAGATCAATGGCTATCTTAGTAGGCTTTTAATCACTAATTAAATGGTGATTTTGGGTCTTCTTCTTCATTTCATGCCATGGACCTTGAAACATGCAAGAGAGATATTTTTAACAGGATTTAATATTAAATAAATGTGAAGATGTGGTATATATGCAATTCTAGATACTAATCACACCCCCACACTCATCTTTTGGTCGTCCCAAGAAAAACAGAAAAACTAACTAAGAAGATTATTATACCACTTTCACAGGTGACACAATTGCATTGAGCGTGTGCAACAAGCCGTTAAACCTCTAAGTTTTGCCTAGAGGAGGAGTTTTATCTCCTGAGGGTTTTCAACGGATTACACCCACAAAATCCATAAAGAAAGAAATCAAATGTTAGTATTTTGAAAACACATTTTGAAATAGAAAAAAGTGCTAAAATATTTTTGCGAAAATTTAAGTGATCCAAGGTCATATGTTAACAAGAAATTATTCTTCCTTAAACTAAGTCAAAATGCAAAATCTTGTTTTAAATTAAATGTAAGAATTTAAAATTGAATTAATTCTTTAATCTTTCATAAAACTCTTAGAAAAGTATGCACTTTGTGAACTATGAAGATTTTTGGGATATTGACTCTAACTTTCATGCCGTTTATTTGTATATATTTATTTTTTTCTACTCGTAGTTTTTCTTCAGATTTCTTATTTATTCAGATAGTGAGCCTTCAGTCAGTGACTCCCAAACCAGATGGTTTGAGGGCACCAGATGAGAAAACATCCCTCAGACTTAAGGACTCGAGTAAATAAGGCCACAAAACTAACGGGGATTATTTATTTTTGTCCACCATTTTAAGCATGAATAATTATATTTCCTGAGACATAATTACCCAACTTTAATAAGTGATTTTTATTAATATCATCATTTTTTATTTTTTATGACATTTTCAGTCTTTATTTCAATCCCAAAAAATTGTGTAAGTGTGAAGTGCATATATCTAAGGCAAAAAATTCAAGATCAAATTATCTTTCCAATCTTACTTCCTTATCCTAAAATTTAAAGTTGATCTATTATTTTGACTTGATTTAGAAATTCATAATTTTAGGCCTTCCTAATTCCTAAGATAATCTTAATTTTCTTAAAAATAAATCAAAACTATTTCTCTTATTTCAAAAAGTTTTGTAAAAAGAAAAGAAAAGAGTTTCTATACAAAAGAGATTTTTTTAAAATTTTCTAAAAAGAAGTGTAAAAGAAAGAAAATTTAAAACAACTTACGTTAGTAAACCCTCCCCCATACTTATCTCATGCATTGTCCTCAATTCATCGTGAATATGTATATACATGAAACAAATGAAAAGGGAAGAAAAATTACCTCATGGTGGTGGCTCCGGTGGTGATCTGATTGGGCCAAGCGTTGCTACGCAATCAAGATAATGTGGTGGCTCACGGAATCCACCTTTATTACTCTTTTTTATTAACATATTTACAATCTCCAATTTTAATAGGATCATGCAAGATCCTATCATGAAAATTATTCCCTTTACGTGACCAATCTTGGAAGATCATCTCTCAGTCATTATGGTCAACACCTTGATCTAACAATAGAATGTGATTTTCTGGAATGAATGATCTGGGCTTTGGAATGAAACGTTCGGGAACTAATACTAACTCGGGAAAATCAACTTTGGGTTCGTGAGTCAGTTTGGATTGAAGAGTTGAGTCCAAATCAAAGAATTTAAATTCACACTCTATTCCCATCAATGAAATGTGACAATCCAAAGAAGTGGTTCAATTTCAAAAATTCATGGATACAGGAGTCAATGTTGGCTCGAAAAATGGGTCCAACTTGGGTAAAGATGTCAGAGTCAACATAGATTCAAAAATTGGAATTCAATCACAAAGTTATAGGTCGGGTTTATATTCATGTTCAAGTTTAATTTCATTGAAATGGAAACTTGCCAATTTGTCAATGGGTTGATATTAGTCAAGTTTAAAGTTTTGTGGTAAAATTGAATCTTGGTCAAAGTCTTTAAGATTTCATGATTTTTTATTTTCATCAATATGATTAAAGTATTAGGGATAGTCAAAGATTGGGTAGGGAGAGTTTCCTTATTCCTACACATGTTTTCCAATTGACTAAGTCTACCTTCTATCATATTGAAAGGATCGCGTTGGAATTGAATCATGGATAGTCTTTTCTAAGTCGGTATATTCTTCTTACTGTGGGACTTGAAAAATGGAGTAAGGATCTTGGATTTAAAAACTTTGAAGGGATTTTGAGTTTCTAGATTTTAAATTCATCGATCGAGTTTCTCTAAGGCTTCCATCCTCTTTTCCCAGTCAATTGGTTCTTCTAATGGTTGTTTGAAAGAAGGAGTGTATGAAGCTGGATGTTGGTAAAGTAGTTGACCATATAACTCGGGAGTGTTATATCCCTACTGACTCTGTGAAGAGTGGTAATGATTATTCCAGTCTTATTCATAGTATTAGGATTGGGGCATATATTGATTCGGATAAGACCAATCTGACATATATGGTGGCTTCATATCGTACATAGCCTGGTCGGAGTTATCCGAGTCAAATGAGGTCAGGGTGAAATATGGATTCATATTAGTGTTGAAAAAATTATTGTTGTTAAAATCTATTTCACAATTTATAAAAAAAGAAAAACAAACAAACAAACAAACAACAAATAAAGAAAGAGAAAAAAGAAAACAAGCCTATGCTAGGGTTGACTTAGACCTAAACGACTCCTAACTGGTTAGACTATCCACGGGGGGTATATTGTCAAAATCTGACCACAAGTTTATCGACTAGGTAGGGGTAAGATCAGTGGGAGGTATCCGTGCTGGAGCAACGGGCCTAATTATGTCAAACCACTGTTCTTTGAGGTTTCGCCTCTCAATCCCTAACCTTAGACACCGATTTGATAAGAATCAACTTCTAACAACTTCTCCTTTAGGTCAATCTCTTAAATGAGTCTGAGATATCCCTAAGGGCCAACATCTAGGAATTTTTATTAAGGCCCGGGTTGTGTAAGTGAGGAGGTGATTTTTGGGTTAAGGGAGGGTAATGACTTCCCTACCTTATGTTGTATTGGGTGTTGCCCTTAAGTTCAATTCGTCTAAGTGTGCAATATAGATAAGAATAAACACATAAAGAGAGTAAATCACCTACGTGTTTATGCTAATTATATGCTATGCAATATGTACACCTCCGTCAAGATCACAATAAACAATAAGAATAAAGTACAGCATATTGGAATAAAAATTGACACGTACCTAGATGCAAATGTCTAAATCGTTTTAAAACATCCAATTATTGTATTTTAGTTCTTAAAATTATTACAGTGTAAAGGTAATATAAACAAAAAATAGCAACAAAATATAACAACATATAAGAATTTATCCAATCACACAAAAGTAAGTATGGACTTCTGCAATACTAAAAATTTGACCTACACACAAAAACAAAGAAGAAAAGTTAACAAAAACGTGAAATCAAACCGTTCCCATCCCCGGCACCGGCGCCAAAATTTGATCAGGGGAAACCGTGCATGAAAAGTATATGTTTTGAAATCAAGAGTTAAATGTACGTGCTTTGGCTTCCTCGATACTTCCGTTATAGCATATAGGCTAAACAAGTCGAATCCACAGAGACGGAAAGCGATAGAAGCTTTACCGATTGATTTACGTGTGTGTTAACAGTTCTTCTATATTTTAAAGAATGAAAAGAAAAGAAAACAAAGAATGAAAAGAGAAGAGTACGGTGAAATACGAAGAAGTGGAAAACATAGAAGAAATGATTTTTGTGACTTTTATTTGTATATCTAAAACAAAGTAAAAAGAGAAAGAAAACCCATGGCTACTAACTGCTAATGGCTCCACTAACCATGTTAACCTCTTAGTGATAGTTACCTCACATGTATCTTTGGCCATGACTAGTCCTTGGTTCAAGAGTGTTTCAAAGTATAACCCATATGTTAACTTTCACATCCGAATTCAACAAAACAAGTGCAAGATACACTTAAACCATCAAGACTAAATAAGAGTAAGCATAGAATAAAGTAATGTTAGTTTGTTAGAGAGTTAGGATGTTAGAGTGTTAGAATCCATCATCATGAGCCATCAATGGCTCTTGCAAGAGCAAGGCCAAGTAGAGGCTGTTAGATTCATGTGAATTATCAAGTAAGAAATTAGCAAGTTAGTGGATATTAGTTAGTTGCTATGAGAGAAAATTAGCTAAACATGTAAAAGGAGTTAGAGAGAAGAAAATAAAGAGAGGTAAAGAGAGAACCTTTCATAGATTGTCACCTTTCATTACAAGCACTCTTGCTTTCCACCTATGTAATACTCTCTTTTCTATTACAAGATCTATAAGAAATGAAAAATACAATAGAGGCAAAAGAAGAAGAACTAACCTAAACTACCCTAAGGAGAAGAAACTACGCTAAAAACTACTTCAAGAACTCTACTCTCTGGATTTCTTTCAATGCAGAACACCAAGGGGCCTTTTGTAGGCATCAGGAGGAAAGGGGCCAGGGGTACAATCCCTGGCCAGAAGTACTGGCGCAACGGCACCAGTACTATCGCGAAAATGCGGTAAGTACTGCGTTTCTGTGGCAGTCCTAGGCCTGCTGCGCGCCCCCCGCATGTCCCCCTGTCGGCAGTACTTCCTGGAATCCAGGTTTGGACCCCCAGTTTTGACGAAACCACCCACCAAGTTCAATGGCTATCTTTGTAGGCTTTTAATCACCAATTAAATGGTAATTTTGGGCCTTCTTCTTCATTTCATATTATGAACCTAGAAACATGCAAGAGAGGTATTATTAACAGGATTTAATATTAAATAAATGTGAAGATGTATGAAATATATAATTCTAGATACTAATCAGTACTCCATTTCTCACAAATTATCCATGGTCTACCATCCTCAGACAAACAGGCAGGTGGAGGTAACGAATAGACAAATCAAACTCATCCTGGAGAAAACCGAAGGACGGAATAAGAAGGATTAGTTGGTTAAGCTTATTGATGCATTATGGGCATATCGGACTGCCTACAAAACTGTTCTAGGGATGTCTCCATACCGAGTGGTATTTGAAAAACCCTGCCATCTATCCGTGGAGCTTGAGCAACGTGTTTTATGGACTATTAAGCAACTTAATTTTGACTTAAAGAAAGACGGTGACCTAAGAAAATTGCAGATTTTCGTGCTTGAAGAAATAAGAAACGAAGTCTATGATAACGATCGAATTTCTAAAAATAGAACCAAACTCTTCCATGATCAGTCCATTTATAGGAAGAATTTTGTTCCTAAACAAAAGGTTCTGCTGTACAACTCTAGGTTTCACCTTTTTACCGGATAACTGAAGACACGTTGGTTAGGACCATTTCTAATTCAAACCATTTTTTCACATGGTGCGATGGAAATTTTTGATCCAAAGAATAGTAATGTATTTAAAGTTAATGGATAGAGATTGAAACCGTTCTTCACTACTGAGCTTGAGCCACAATGAACATTTGAACTGGGTCTCTGTGACCCCTTCTTTGATTTCCCTGCTGTTCATTGTAAAAAAAATTTTTAGGGGATCTTTTTGTAAATAACCATTTTTCTTCCCTTTTTATTTTAAAAATAAAAAATATATATAGTATAAAACAAAAAGATTTTTTTAGATTTTGTACAGAATTTTAAAACACCCAAAATCCCCAATTAAAAATTCCTAAATCCTTAAAGGGTAGAGGAAAGTCATAATTTTTCAGCCTATTTATACCCTCCTCTCTCTCCCACGGGTATCATCTTTAAAAATTTAACCTGAATCTGAAGAGGAGAGAAAGGAGCGCCGCCAACCCACCAAAATGATACCCTTCTCTCCACTGATTTGCCACGAAAAATCTAGATTTGCCGTGTTTTCGCGGCTTTCCTGTAGAATCAGCCGCGCCGCCAATGTCTGTACCTGTTGCCATGAAGTGCAAATACCAGATCTATCACAAATTTCATCTCTGCGGCCACTGACACTGTTTAGGCAATCTGTCTTTGGTTTTTCCCCTCACAGTTTCCGAGGAAGGTTTTGTAAGATCACCTAGAGGGGGGGTGAATAGGTGATGGCTAATCTAATGGTCACTTATGAACAAATAATGCGGAATTAAAACTAAGTTGACCAAATTAAACTTCTTTTAATTAAACACTTATGTATAACACAAGAGTGTTGCCGAATTCCCCTTGCGAGGCTCTGGACAAGCTCCTCTAGATTCCCCTTGAATGGGTTGAGGTGCCGCGTTGGCTCTCTTGGTTGAATACTAGTATTAACAACAATCCCAAGCAAGTATGTATATCAATTATGAGCACAAGGGAATATATCATGCATATATAAGATGAACACAATAAATAGAATGCAAGATATAAAATAGAGACAAAAAGAGAAAGAAAGCAAGAGTGAGCAATCGCAAACACAAAGGGTTTGTTTCGAGGTTCGAGCACACTTGCTCTACATCCCCGCCTTCGACACACGAAGGATTTCCACTATGCAAGATCCCACCGGATCTCTCCTCGGTGCCGCAACACCTACAAGCCCTCGGACTCCCAAGTCCCGTACACACGCAAGTCCACCGACTCGCCGAGGCCGTACCTCTACCAAAGAGTTCACAACCGAACTCCACACCACAACGAGCACACTTGCCCGTCTCCTCAAAGTAACAAGAAAAATCTCTTTGATGATCACAACACTTGATCACCTAAAGAGCACTCTCACTACAACACACCTATAGGAATATCTAGCAATGGATAGCTCAAGTGTGGTGTGAGAAAATCAAGGAAAGAAAGCTATGGAGGAAAACTCAAGAATCACTTTAACACTCTCTTGATAAAAACTCTTCCTTTTGATTGGAAGTATTTGCACTTAAATCTTGTGGAGAAACTCTTCTAAAAGTATCAGAAAAACTGCTCAAGAAATCTCCAAATCTTAACCTCAAAACAGTTGACAAGACCCCCTTTATAGGCTGCCAGAAAAAGAGCCGTTGGGGCTGTGTCAGTGCTGTCGGTCGACCGCCGGTCGACCGGCCAACGGTCATATTTCTGATCGTTGAAGCCACCGGTCGACCGGCTCGGTCGACCGATCATTTCCAGAGAGCAGAACTCTCTGGAGCGGTCGACCCCCGGTCGACCGGACCACTGGAGCAGAGGGCATTCTCTCTATCGGTCGACGGTCCGGTCGACTGATATTCCAGAGAGCAAAGCTCTCTTGGTCGGTCGACCGACCCGGTCGACGGCCACTGTGCTGACAATGTGCACAAGGCCGGCACATCGGTCGACCGGTCCGGTCGACCGACTTGGCCTGTCAGCCAGTCTCCAGGTCTGAAAACAGGATTTGAATTCGATCTTTTGGCTTACTAAAAATCCCATAAATTCACAGTAAATCTAAAAGATAGTTTTAATCCCAATAAAAACTGTTTTTCTAAAAACAAGTATTTCTAAAACTTATTTTTTTTTCATAACTTCACAAAATACAAAAACAAGATATTGAGTTCATTTAAAAGCATGGTGTGTATGGATATGATCCACTACACAATCAATATGGAATATCTATGTTTTTGACATAAAGCTCTAATCATGATTTTGGTTTAAAGATATGAACTATGAAATACCAAAATCCAAGATAAATATTTTGTCTCAAAGAAAATCTTTGTTCTAAATAAAAATTCTTTTCTAAACATAAAATCTTTTATGAAAGCACTTTAAATCAAGAGTTCTAATCAAGAGTGTGTGTGTGATATATACTTGAGCAATCCACCAACTATCTATCCTTTACATCTTTTACTAAAATAAAAATACAAATCTTATACCTAGACACAAGTCTTCATCTTCTTGAAGTCTTCACTTGAAGGCTTCTCATCTTCTTGACTTGGTCCAAGCTTGATCCAAAAGCTCCTTGGATCACATCATGCAAGCTCCAAATCTTGTTCTTTTATCCTTTGTTGAGCTATGCAACTACTAAGATCTTGATCTCAAATCTGTCACTAATTAGCACAAGATCATTAGTAAATATAACTTCATGAGTTGATCATCATCAAAACTAGGGCGATAGGCCTTTGGGCCAACAGGTTTGCATATCCTTTTCTCTCTTATTACGAATTTTTCGTCCATGGCTCCCACTATCTTTGCTGAAAAAAATTTGTTAGAGTTTTCATGAATGTTCATGTTTATGGCACTGTTTTCTTAGATCATATTAGGGAGAGGAATTGATTTGGACTAGTGTATGACAATGAGGATGGTGATGCATTTTATTGCCCCGATTTGGTAACCCAATTCAACACACAACATCCACCATTGATCATGATCTTCTTATTTTCATTGTGCACTTTGATTCAGAAGATATTGTTGTTAATATTAACACGATTGTTATGATCACACAGATTCCCTGCTCTCCACAATATGATGCACTATTACCTCTCACGAATATATGACTATTATGGGTGTGAGATGTGAGGAGAAAAACTGTGGGCTCAAGGCAAGCACCACATTCCGTAATGTTCATTGTGTTGGACGTTGGGTCCACGCAATATCTTAGGTTTAGATCACACCACGTCCTTCAACAGACCGGTGCTAAAAATTATATACAGCCTGATTACCAAGCAACACACAGTTTGTTTATACACTATCCTCTGGCAACACATGATTGCCAATTTCTAGCGCACTCGGGGTGCGAAGTATTCGCATCCAATCCTTATCACTCGCATGTGCAGACATTTTCTATCAGACGAAGTCTTTTCATTATACGACTGGGTCCATATTTTCACAGCGTATCACGAGTGCTTATAACAGTTGCCTTCAAGCGGTATAGACATCTACCATAATGACAGAGGATGTTCCTACTGAGACTTCCTCAGAGGAACAGAGTGAGGAAGAGGATAAGAGTACCTTTTGGCAACAACTACCCCTAATGATACTAAGGCTTTCATGTATTCCATTTGGAAGGGTATGAAGAAAATTTTTAAGGGGCAAGCCAAATTAAGGAAAAGAGTGGAGGAACAAAATGAGAGGATAGAACGAATTGAGGAGGGTTTGTTGCGTTCTCACTCTATGGGCCCAACTACTTCAGCTGGCCAAAATAAGCGCCCAAGGTGATTTCGTACCATACCCGTTTATGCATTCTCATTTCATTTTACATATATTGAGGACAATGCATATGATAGGTGTGGGGGGGGGATACTAATGTAGATTTTTTTCTTTTTTAGATGCTTTTTGATTTTTCTTTCTTTTTTTTAGCTTTTTAGACTTTTCTTTCTTTTAGATTTTCATTTCCTTTAGAAAATTTCTTTTCCTTTTAAAAAAAAACTAAAAAAGTTTTATCCATTTTAAGAAAATTAACTTGACATTAGGAACTAGGGAAACTCTAAATTAGGATTTCTTAATATAAGTTAAAATAAAAAGAATTGTTGGATTTTTAGGTTAAAAAAAAAGAGTAGAAAGATAATTAAATTTTGAATTTTTTGCTAAGTATTACATACATTTATATGTTGAGGGATTAAAACAAAGACCTAAATAACTTTATTTATAATATATATATACAATAAAAATATTATAAATATAAATAACTAAACACTTGATCACCAATAAATCTGGTTAGTTTTGCCTTAAGAAGCATGATCAGTCACGCTTAAAGGTGGTTAAGTCCTTAGCATTCGTACTCTAGTTTACTCGAGTCCTTGAATCTAAGGGATGTATTCTCATCTGATTCCCTAAGATCATCTGGTCTGGGAGTCATTGGTTCAAGGCTCGCTACAAGGGTAAATTAGAAAGCCTAATTACGCTAAGAAAAATAATAAGTGTACATATATATCTATATAAAAAAATAAATAATATATTTAATATATATATATATATATATATATATAATATGAAAATATAAATAAAGATATCATAGTCTAAATGCAATTCCTCACACATATAAGTGTATATATTTTATGCTTGATGCAAAATTCAATGATCACTCTACTTTTGAAACTTAACCTTAATTGAAGACAAAGCGTCGAGTGGAGACTTATAATTAGGAAGGAATAGTTTAGGTTAACCGAAAACCATAAGGTCACTTAAATTTTTTAAAAAATAGATTGTAAACTTTCTTTCTTTCTTTAAAAATAATTTTTCAAAACCACTAACATTTGTTTTCCCTTTTTTTATGGATTTTCTGGGTGTAATCCGTTGAAAACCCTCAGGATACAAAACTCCTCCTCTGGAGTAACCTAGAGGTTTAATGACTAGTTGCACATGCTCAGTGCATCACCTGCGATAGTGGTATAATAATTTCTTAGTTTAGTTTCTTAGTTTAGTTTTTGCCTTTTTATTTTACTCGAGAACGAGCAAAATGATAAGTGTGGTGTAACATCCTGATTTTTGAAATCTTGATTAAGTATTCTAATGTATGATTAAAAGAGAATATACATGATTATCTTAGGCGACGATTGAATTAATCTTGTGAAAAAAAATTTTGAAATTTATTTATTTATTTATTTATTTGATATTTTGTGGGAAGTTTTAGAGTGGGATGAAATATTGATAATTGTACACGCACGTGTGAATATAAGTATATGAGTAATTGGGATTATCATTAATAAATATATAATCATACTTTATCATGTAAAGTACTCTACAAATCTCCCTAAATGTTAAAATCCTAAACTAACTAGTGGTATTGAGGTGGCATCATCCAGGGGTACTTGAGGATGAGAGATAGGCCAAGTGGCAACTTAGAGTATATATCATAATAGTCTAAATGGGTATATAGGAGAAAAATAAGACAGGCAATTCATTCTTCTCCCCAACCTTCTCTCTCTCCTTTCCCAAATTCATTTCCCTCATGTTCTCTTCCCAGAAGAGAATAGATAGCAAATACCCTCAAACCTGATCTTCCCCATCTCAATCTCTCATTCTCTTTCTTGTTTTTTTTCTCTTTCTTTTCCCCCAGTCCCCCTTGCCCTCCTTATTGCTGGCGTGCGGCAACAGCAGCTGCCAGCAGCCGCGGCGGCCGCTGGCAGCACCAGGCGCCGGGCGGCGGCTCCGGCGGGGACTCCAAGAGGCGGGCAACAAGTGGAGACAGGGAAAGATGGGGTGCGACTCGGCATTGTTGCCGTGAACAAGAGAGATAGAGCTTAGGTGAGGGGTTATTCTTGATTTCCCTTTGATTTGAAATTCTCTAATTTGATCCTTTTAACTATGTTTAATCTTGATCAATTGATAAAAAAAAACTTGCTCCTGACTATGTGAGTCTATCCCAATTCATTCTCTCTTTTTTTATCCTGTTGTGATTGAAACTTGCAGTGATGAAAATTTGTGGGTGATGATTGGAAACTTGTTGGGTGTTGTGGTAAGATTAAAATTTTGTTTGTGATAGGAAGGAGTTTGGCAGTGGTTGTGAGGGGGTTTTGATTCAATTCTTTTGACATAAATTTTTGTAGAAACTCATGAACTCAATCAATTTATTCTCTTTTAGAGATCTAAAATTTTTGAATAGTTGTGAGGATAGTTTGCCCTAATTGATCTTGTTTCTTGTTATACTTATTGGTTGTGATAATTCTCTAATTTGATTCAAAGTTTATTCTCGCTAAAAACGAAAATCTGTTAAAAGTTTGAGTTTGCTTCGTATCGATCTCGGGGTTCCATATAATTAGATGTTCATCATCTTGATTGGCATCCGACCCAATTGAATAGAACTTAGGCGTATGCCTAATAACTTATTGGACGGGATCGTGGGATTTTGAATGGAAATTTAATATGAATTCTGACACATTTGAAATTTGGATTTAACAAGAATTTAAATGCTGAATAAGCAATTATGTAAACGAGGTTAGTATAAAATCATCGACCACATTTCAACATATTGCTAGAAGTCTGAAATAAGTGACAAGAAAGACCTGCTATCAAATTTTACTGATTTTGAATAAAAAAAAATCATATTTACAGAAAGTAAACTTAGTTAACTTACTAATGAAATCTTTATCACATAAATATCCATCCCTATGTAATCAAAAGGGGTAAGAATCATAGATATTACCCTAAAGTTAGTTTTGAGGTGGTAAATGCCAGTCCGATAGCATCATTTAAATGGATTTCCAAGTTCTAAATCAATTTTCCATGCAAATAAATCTTATGAATTCATTACTTTGAGGAAAAAGTTTGGTGAGATTCTGACCCAACATTTCCTTGATTTCTCTAACTCAAAGTCATAATGTGTTCTCAGTTGGTCAAATTTCAATGACGTAGTTCTCAAATGTCGAGTAACTGAGTGTTTGTACATACAGTAATAATTGATAGTTTTTTTAACTTAGAACTAAGTTGATAACGACAAGCTTAAATCCTAAGTCTTTAATATTAGAAATCTCGATCACTTCGATTTGTGATACTGTCGGTGATTCTTTGAACTGTATTCCACTGGAGAGATTGATTGCTTTTAATATATGTCATTATAGAAATGGTTTGACTTCTTAACAAGTTTCTTAGAATAGAGTCTAAGAGAACCTATTAAGACGTGGTTCATGTTAAGCTTAAGTGAATTTACATGTGCCTAGTTACTAATAGTCCATTCAAGTTGCGACAGTTCAACATTTATCCTACTATCCTTCTTTTTATGGTTTAACATCCGAAGAAAACTTAGGACACGACTTTAGACGCATCAGAATCACTCCAGTTCTTTCTTTCTCTCCTTTTCTCTATACATGAGTCTCGTCCCCTGTAAGCGAGGAGATCCATATATTGTGACTGCATAATGATGTTTCGGTGACAGGTGACATCTCTTCAGATTGTAGAAATTTACATGTTTTTTTCCCCCTTGATCAGGCATTCATCTAACCTTACCTGAGTTCAACTTAGAAGTTCTAACTTCTTGGTAAATTCATCTAGTCTTCCATAAGTCGCAATGGAAAGAGAAACTTGGTCAAATCAAATATTGCCATCGAATCCAGAAAATTTAAGATAAATTGGGTGATAAATAAAATTGAAATTAACAGTGGGTTATTGGTCAAAATTTGGTTGTGATGGGTAACCGTAAGTCAGAAATCTAATGGGGATATCAATGCCGAATCAAATCATAATAACCGTCTACATAGACCGATACTGAATAATCAATATCCCTTTGAGTAGTATAACATTCAACTGAGAGAAGGATTACTTTGAACAAAGAATATCGTGGATATCTGTTAATAAGTGAAAGAGCAAAAATCGAATTTAATTATCTATATTAAGTAGAATTAAGTGTGAACATAAATATAATAAATTGACACTAGTAACAATGAATGTATGGTAATTTACAAGCTTAAATTTAATAAGTGAACTTAGTCATGGTAATAGCCATTACTCTATACGACAAGATGATGAAGATTTGAAAAAATTGATTAATCCTTGATAACTTAAGAAATTAATATAGAAACAACTAATGGACTTATATCTTGTGAATTGAAGTTACCCTAGTGAACAATACACTTTTTACCATAAAGACTTTGATGAAATAAAACATTGAATGTTGTTTAAGTGTGACCTAATTGTATAATCAAATATCGAGTGTTGAGAATGTTGACAGCTGCTTCTGGTGTTGCTAGATGATTATATAATTATAGTTGGCATGTATGCTTGAAACTGTGTATGCTCTAAGAATCATATGAACTTGATTGAACACGTGACATATAGGGGGTATATACACACACATGTATAAATGTAAGTAACATGATCAAGAATGCGGGATACTAATAATGTTGGGGAGAACTAGATTCATATGTATAAAGTGAGTTTGGACAATGCTAACTTGAAACTTATATATATGCATGCACATACATTGAACCACATGCATTCTTCGATAACATAATCGATAGCTGGAAAGCAAATTATAGTGCCTGGTCGATATCTCGTGTTGGTTATTACTTGTGTGTATGTATGTGTGTGTATGTATATATATTTGTTGCATTCATGTATATCGGAGGAAGGGGCCAGGCGGGAGCCGGTAGGAGGGGGAAGACGGTGTTACTGTTTTACATAGTTATATATATAGTGTTGGCCTAAAGGCCTTCCACCCTAGTTTGATGATGATTAACTCATGTAGTTTTGTGTACTAATAATCTTGTGATTTTAGTTTCAGATCATTAATCAAGTTATTAGTAGGTGATTAGCTTCAACAAGATGATTTGGAAGCTTTCACATGTTGATTCAAGAGCCCTAGCGTCAAAGATCATATATAGCAATTGCTCGGTGGATCAATGAGTTTTGGATCGAGTCGGCTTGGAGATTGCGCTCTACAAGAAGACATCGGTACCATAGTTTAGTTTTGTGTTTAGATCCAAATTGTAAAGATTAGAATAGTATGATAATGCTCAAGTTCACAACACACACGTTTCATGTTTTGAATATTGGTTTTCGGTTTTTCGATTTTAGGTTTAACCGAACTTGGTTTTCATGAATAGATAGATCAAAACAAGTTTACATGGTTTAATGTATATATGATTAGTTCTATATACATGCATGCTTTAATTTCCTAGACAAACTTAGTTTTGACTTACTTATTCATGTGTTTTATGTTTTGGTATTTTTGACAAAACATATTTGGAATTATTGACAAAAACATGGATATATATTTGTTTCATGTGTATTGGATTTCTATCTATATGCATCATGCTTCAAAGTGTTTAAATATCATGTTTTTGTATTTGGAAGAGTTTTGGACAAAACGTATTTTCTATTCAAAATCCAAGTTTTAGAAAATACAGTTTTTGGTAAAAATGATAAGACACAAAAATAGTTCATATTGATTGATATTTGAGCTAAACTTTTTACCACATGTTTATATATCAATGCAAAATGATAAAACTATTTTTGGTGATTTTTATAAAAGATAAAAGAATTTTTAAACATGTTTTTAACCCAGTTTTCTGTTCCAGGCTTCAACCAGTCGACTAGTCTTCTGACCAAGTCGACTTGGCTGAAGAAGTCGGTCGACCATAGATTTGTGCACGTTTGGCAGACATGGGACGGTCGACCATCCGGGTCGACCGGGTCAGAGAGTAGAGCTCTCTGTTTGTTTGGGTCGACCGGGGCGGTCGACCGGTAGCTGCCAACGGGCAAAATTTGACCGTTGGACGGTCGACTGGCCGGTCGACCGGCAATGTATTTCTGGCATTTTCTGCTGCCAACGGCTATATTTTTCTGGGGTCTATAAATCTCCTTTGGAAAGAGTTTTTCTCTAAGATTTTTTGTGCGAATTTTTCTTACTCTCTGGTGTTTTCACAGCAATCAAAAGAAGTTTTTGGATTCAAATTGAACAATCTATTTGGTATTTTTGCTAGGGTTTGAAATACCAAAGAAAAGGATTTTGGGAAAAGAGTTTTGATTCAACTTCTATATCTTAGTTTCAGTTTTTCCCAAGGATTTTCTTTGTGATTTTGATTTCCATTCCATTGTTTTCTCCACACTGAGCAACATCTACTTTCTTATTCTATAGGATCTTTGTGTGGGAGAAAGAAATTGTTTGTGGTTGTTGTTTAGACCACCAAGTTAAAAACCCAATCTTTGCTTTGTGCCTTGCCCTCATTGTGTTGAGGAAGTTGTGCATTTGGGTTGTATCCCTCAAGTTGTGAGGTGATCCTTGAGTTTGCTTTGTGCTAACCCCTCGGTTGTGAGGTGATTGTTTTGTTGGATTGGAGCTTGCCTCAAGGAGGAGGTTGTGGTTGTAAAGAGAGGAGTTGGGTACTCCTTGTGAGAGTTCTTTGTGGACTAGCTAGTGGATTAGAAATCCTTCGTGTGTCGAAGGCGGGGATGTAGAGCTGGGTGCTCGAACCTCGAAACATATCTTGTTGTTTGCGCTTGATCCATTGACTCTCTCTCTATCTCTCTTTACTTTGTGCCTTGCAACTATTCATATTGTGCATTCATAATTGCTTGGCTTGGTTGTGTGTGCATCACTTGTTGATTGCACTTGAGTGTATTGCATTAAGTTTTTAAATTCCGCATTGAGTTGACTAGATTAGCATTATCACCTATTCACCCCCCCTCTAGGTGATCTTTCATATCGGAGGAAGGGGCCGGGCGGGAGCCGGTAGGAGGGGGAAGACGGTGTTACTGTTTTACATGTTTATACATAACGAAGGAAGGGGCCGTGCGAGAGCCGGTAGGAGTGAAAGACGGTGTTATTATTTTACATATTTATATATATATACGGAGGAAGAGGCCGGGCGGGAGCCGGTAGGAGGGGAAGACGGAGAATTTCATGTTTCATGTGTGAATTGTATATGCATATGAATGATGTATAATATGTATCTTATTAAATATGATATGTGGATATTGTGAAGTGTGATATGATTATATGATATACAAGTGTGTTTTGTGATGCATGTGTCATCTGGATGCATAAATTACATCTATAATTTAGTTATTGTGATTGGTGTATCACCTGAGAGGAATACAAGATATGTGTGTAAAACATGCGTATACATAAGATGAATTCGATAATAAGCTAAGTAACTAAACAAAATTTGTCTTATACAACTCATAAATTCTATTATAGGTTGAATGAAAACTTTAGAAAGTAATTGGTAATCAATGACTATAAGAGTCTGATCTTCCCAGAAGATTTTGGAGACCATTGTTTTGATTATTAAATCATGAGATATTATTGATTTTTTTGTTTCTCTTGATCTCCCAAATTTACCCTTATTATTTGAATAGTCATGCTTCTTATTGACTATGTTCACTGATTTCTTGATTTCTTTGACTCTCCTCACTGAGCTGTTGAGCTCACCCCCTTCTCAGTTCCATGCTTTTCAGGTCACAGCAAAGCAGAGGCCCAGCTTCGAGTATAGGCGTGGTGTTGATAATTTCTCTAATAATGAAAGTATTGTAGGTGTGGCTATGTGTAATTCTTGTAATAGCTCCTTGTTGTACCTGTTTATATCCTTATTCGATATGTATTTGTAGCTTGTGATAATTGTAGCGTAGACTTTATAGAGATAAATTGGACTATGATTATGGTGATGAGTTAGAGTTTAGATAGTTCTTTTTATGTTGTGGATGCCGAGGGGGTACTCTCGAGCGTATGTTCTTTTTTTTATTTTCATATGTAGGCCGTGAGCCAAATTATTATTATGATTGCATGGGTGATTAATGACTTTGGTTTATATGTTTGGATTGAGAATAAGTAGGCTGATGTTGGCCGAAATTATTGTAAATTGAAATGTATATTTAGACATATTCATATTTACAAAGGAGGTGCTGCCGAAATTTTAAGGATTTGGAGATGATTATGATCATCTGCCTATTTAAAAGAATGTTTATGTTAATTGAGAATCTAAGAAAATTCGGACCATGACAGTTGGTATCAGAGCTCAGGATTTAGAATAAAGATTAGACCTAGAAAGTCGTCACAGGAAAATGATTGATTGCTAAGATTGATTGCCATAATTATATATGTGTGTATTTTATATTATATAAATGTGTTGTTGATATAGATGGTTTAAAGGAGGTAGAAGTTCTTACATGCATGATTAATCTCGAATCGTGAGATATTTGATCACTGTCTTATGTTCGAATTATGGTACCCACATGCCATAATACAGATGTGCTCTGCTGGGGGTGTGGGCCCTCAGTATGAGCAGCCAGTGGTATGGGATACTGGAGTAAGAGAATGATTAAAATATCAAGTGAGTCAGGATTAAGTCGGATCGTAAGAACATAGTATAGAGTTTGATCAAGAGACAATGAATTCTCGAGGAGAAAGACCGAGAAAGATATTGCACTAAATAAAGATCTTAAGATATATAAGAGGCATATAACGGTATCACGCTTATATAATTCAATCATGTCAAGTTTCGAAGACGAAACTTTTGTAAGGGGAGTAGAACTGTAACACCCTGATTTTTGAAATCTTGATTATGTTGGAACTTGTTTTGATGAAGATTTTTTGTGAAGCATTCATTTGGAGCTCTAACACACGATGAATCAAGAGTTCTTCATGATCAAGATGTCCCAAAGAGAGTTGATATGATGTGGTTTGTAATTGTAAAATAGCATGTCAAAAGCCTTGATGTACACACACATATCATAGACCTATAGTCGACTTACAGTCCCTTATAGTCGACTAATAGCTTGTGTAGTCGACTTGACCCAACTCCTAGTCGACTAATCTTGTGTCTCAAAAGAACCCAACTCTCTGTTTGTCCTGTTAGTCGACTTGACAGAATACCTAGTCGACTAATAGACCCTTGTAGTCGACTAACCCTTTCCCCTAGTCGACTAATCCATGATCCAGTCGACTTATAAGAAGTTGCAGTCGACTTGATTCAGTTATCCAGAAACCTGTCACTCGAACTATTCATGACCTAGTCGACTTATACCCAAACATAGTCTACTACCCTTTGGAAATTTGCCTAGACTAGTCGACTAACTCAAAAGGCAAGTCGACTATAGGCAGTTTCTGACTGTTAGACAGTTTCTGTTATCTGGTCTTTTGTGCAACATTTTCCAACGATTCAATCATTCAAAAGGCACCTATAACTACCCTAACTTACCCTAGTGTGCAGCTATATAAAGGGTGGTTAATCCTAAGGCCATATACAAATCCTAATCTTCAGTTTTCTAAAATCAAAAATTCTGTCAATCCTGAAAACTGTTCCCACTTCAGTTCTTCACCAAATTTTGATTTTCTTGTGAAGTTCTATGAAGTTTCTCCTATACTAGACCTTGTCCACGTTCACATACAGTACCAAGGCTTATAGGAAAGTGTTGTAATACTCAAAGCAATCATTGTACACGGGTGTCTTCTTGGTGTAGAAGCAGTTGTACAAGGTGAAGTTTGTTCTCTTGGTGGAAGAGAAGGTGTACACATTTGGCAAAGGGGATTTGTCAAGTGGTGTGCATGGTTGTGATTTTGGGTGTACAAAATCAAGGATAAAGGAAAATCTCAAGCGGGTGGCTTGGGGACTAGATGTAGGTCACGAGGACCGAACCAGGATAAATCTCTCGTGTTTGCGTTTGTCTAAACTTTTCTGAGATTTGATTTCCTTTATTGCAAGTTTATTTATTTGATTAACTTTAATCCTTCTTTGTTTAGTATTTGTGGTGGCTTTGTATATAGATCCTACATTTGGTATCAGAGCGAGGTCCTACAATTGGCAAGGTCTCACATTCGGCATACAAGCCCTGCATACCTAGTCAACAACAAGGATGGCAATGGAGTTTTCATCATCCCAATTCAAAGAAGGACATTCTACACAACGTCCACCGCTATTTGACGGATCCAACTACAACTATTGGAAGCGTAGAATGAAGATCTACTTGCAATCGCTCAACTACGAACTTTGGAACATCGTTGAAGCATCGTACACCAAACCAACAACCAACTACAGCGCTTGGAGTGATGATCAAAAGAAGAATGCGAACCTTGATGTCAAAGCGATGAATGCCTTGTTCTGTGCATTAACCAAAGAAGAGTTCAACCGTGTGTCAACAGCCACTTCTGCACATCAAATATGGCATACTCTTCAGGTAACACACGAAGGCACAAATAAAGTTAAGGAATCTAAAATATCAGTTCTTGTCCACAGGTTTGAATTATTCAAAATGGAGGAGAATGAAACCATATCCGAAATGGTTACAAGATTCACTGACATTACCAATTCATTAGCATCCCTTGGAAAGGACTACACCCAAGTCGAAAAAGTTCGCAAGATCCTTCGTGCACTCACACCAAAATGGGAGAAGAAGACAACCGCAATTGAAGAGGCGAATGATCTCTCAACTATGACATTAGAAAACCTAATCGGTAATCTAATGGCATATGAAGTGCAGTTAAAAGAAAGAAAGAAGGATGAACGACAACACCACTCAAAGAAGAAAGAACTTGCCTTCCATGCATCCTCCGACACGGACGATTCAAATGAAGATGAAGAGGAGATGGCAATGCTTTCAAAGAAATTCAGGAGATTTCTAAAGCAAGGTAAATTTAAATGCTTTAATTGTAACAAAACAGGTCATTTGAAGAAGGATTGCCCTTTGCTCAAGAATAAAAGTAAATACAAGAGCAAAAAGTTCAGAAAGGTAAAGACTATGAAGCCTCATGGGAGAACAGTGATTCCTCATCTTCTGACGAAGAAGAATCCACTGAACGTGTCAACCTATGTTACATGGCCATAGAAGATGATGAGGTATCATTTACTGAACTTTCTGATGCATTTCATGAATTGTTTAATGATCTAAAGCATGAAAAACTGAAAAATAAAGTTTTATCAAAAGAAAATGAAAAACTTTTAAAGGAAAATTCATGTTATGCTTTACAAGTATCTTCTATAAATTCTCAACAAGATGAGTTTAAAAAAGTCATATCATCTTTGAAAAATGATAATGAGAAGTTTATAAAAGAGAACATTTTTCTTAAAAAGGAAAATGAGTCTTTGAATAAAAGGAGTTCTATTTTAGATAAAGATATTTCAGTTTTCAAAAAGAAATATGAAGATATTTTGGAAAATGTGACTAAGTTCAATCAAGGAAAAGAAAAATTGAATGATTTATTATCTTTTCAGAAGTTGTCACATAATAGTTATGGTATTGGATTTGTTGAAAAAATCTTCATATTGTAGTAATTCATATAGTTCTTTTGTAAAAGAAAGTCTAAGAAAAATAAGTTTATATGGATTCCTAAGAATTTAAGTATTCATGATAAAAATACATATATTGCATCATACATTCATGATATATGTAATTCTTGCAACTATGTGTATACTAACAGGTGGAAACCAAATTCTAATTGGGTTTGGTCTCCTAAAGGTTAATTGTGTTCTTTTATGTTTGGTACCATCTAATGTTTATCTTTCAGGTACCATATAAGAAGTCAAGAACAATAATTCATATATATATATATATATATATATATATATATATATATATATTAATGATATATTTGTTGCAGGGGGAGAACAAAGTATTTCTCTATCTGTTATAACCCAATTTCTGCAGGGGGAGGAAAATATAACATATTTTCTGCAGGGGGAGTACTTGTGCACACAAAGCGTCATCATCAAAAAGGGGGAGAATGTTGGAACTTGTTTGATGAAGACTTTTTGTGAAGCATTTCATTTGGAGCTCTAACACACGATGAATCAAGAGTTCTTCATGATCAAGATGTTCCAAAGAGAGTTGATATGATGTGATTTGTAATTGTAAAATAGCATGTCAAAAGCCTTGATGTACACACATATATCATAGACCTATAGTCGACTTACAGTCCCTTATAGTCGACTAATAGCTTGTGTAGTCGACTTGACCCAACTCCTAGTCGACTAATCTTGTGTCTCAAAAGAACCCAACTCTCTGTTTGTCCTGTTAGTCGACTTGACAGAATACCTAGTCGACTAATAGACCCTTGTAGTTGACTAACCCTTTCCCCTAGTCGACTAATCCATGATCCAGTCGACTTATAAGAAGTTGCAGTTGACTTGATTCAGTTATCCAGAAACCTGTCACTCGAACTATTCATGACCTAGTCGACTTATACCCAAACATAGTGACTACCCTTTGGAAATTTGCCTAGACTAGTCGACTAACTCAAAAGGCAAGTCGACTATAGGCAGTTTCTGACTGTTGGACAGCTTCTGTTATCTGGTCTTTTGTGCAACGTTTTCCAACGATTCAATCATTCAAAAGGCACCTATAACTACCCTAACTTACCCTAGTGTGCAGCTATATAAAGGGTGGTTAATCCTAAGGCCATATACCAATCCTAATCTTAAGTTTTCTAAAATCAAAAATTCTGTCAATCCTGAAAACTGTTCCCACTTCAGTTCTTCACCAAATTCTGATTTCCTTGTGAAGTTCTATGAAGTTTCTCCTATACTAGACCTTGTCCACGTTTACATATAGTACCAAGGCTTATAGGAAAGTGTTGTAATACTCAAAGCAATCATTGTACACGGGTGTCTTCTTGGTGTAGAAGCAGTTGTACAAGGTGAAGTTTGTTCTCTTGGTGGAAGAGAAGGTGTTCTCTTGGTGGAAGAGAAGGTGTACACATTTGGCAAAGGGGATTTGTCAAGTGGTGTGCATGGTTGTGATTTTGGGTGTACAAAATCAAGGATAAAGGAAAATCTCAAACGGGTGGCTTGGGGACTGGATGTAGGTCACGAGGACCGAACCAGGATAAATCTCTCGTGTTTGCGTTTGTTAAACTTTTCTGAGATTTGATTTCCTTTATTGCAAGTTTATTTATTTGATTAACTTTAATCCTTCTTTGTTTAGTATTTGTGTTGGCATTGTATATAGATCCTTCAGATTAAGTATTCTAATGTATGATTAAAGAGAATATACATGATTATCTTAGGCGACGATTGAATTAATCTTGTGAAAAAAAATTTGAAATTTATTTATTTATTTATTTTTTTGATATTTTGTGGGAAGTTTTAGAGTGGGATGAAATATTGATAATTGTACACGCACGTGTGAATATAAGTATATGAGTAATTGGGATTATCATTAATAAATATATAATCATACTTAATCATGTAAAGTACCCTACAAATCTCCCTAAATGTTAAAATCCTAAACTAACTAGTGGTATTGAGGTGGCATCATCCAGGGGTACTTAAGGATGAGAGATAGGCCAAGTGGCAACTTAGAGTATATATCATAATAGTCTAAATGGGTATATAGGAGAAAAATAAGATAGGCAATTCATTCTTCTCCCCAACCTTCTCTCTCTTCCTTTCCCAAATTCATTTCCCTCATGTTCTCTTCCCAGAAGAGAATCGATAGCAAATACCCTCAAACCTGATCTTCCCCATCTCAATCTCTCATTCTCTTTCTTGTTTTTTTTTTCTTTTTTTTTCTCTTTTCTTTTCCCCCAGTCCCCCTCGCCCTCCTTGTTGCTGGCGTGCGGCAACAGCTGCTGCCGCAGCCGCGGCGGCCGCTGGCAGCGCCAGGCGCCGGGCGGCGGCTCCGGCAGGGACTCCAAGAGGCGGGTGACAAGTGGAGACAGGGAAAGCTGGGGTGCGACTCGGCATTGTTGCCGTGAACAAGAGAGATAGAGCTTAGGTGAGGGATTTATTCTTGATTTCCCTTTGATTTGAAATTCTCTAATTTGATCCTTTTAACTATGTTTAATCTTGATCAATTGATAAAAAAAAACTTGCTCCTGACTATGTGAGTCTATCCCAATTCATTCTCTTTTTTTTTATCCTGTTGTGATTGAAACTTGCAGTGATGAAAATTTGTGGGTGATGATTGGAAACTTGTTGGGTGTTGTGGTAAGATTAAAAATTTGTTTGTGACAGGAAGGATTTGGCAGTGGTTGTGAGGGGGTTTTTGATTCAATTCTTTTGACATAAATTTTTGTAGAAACTCATGAACTCAACAATTTATTCCTCTTTTGGAGATCTAAAATTTCTGAATAGTTGTGAGGATAGTTTGCCCTAATTGATCTTGTTTCTTGTTATACTTATTGGTTGTGATAATTCTCTAATTTTGATTCAAAGTTTATTCCTGCTAAAAACGGAAATCTGTTAAAAGTTTGAGTTTGCTTCGTATCGATCTCGGGGTTTCCATATAATTAGATGTTCATCATCTTGATTGGCATCCGACCCAATTGAATAGAACTTAGGCGTATGCCTAATAACTTATTGGACGGGATCGTGGGATTTTGAATGGAAATTTAATATGAATTATGACACATTTGAAATTTGGATTTAACAAGAATTTAAATGCTGAATAAGCAATTATGTAAACGAGGTTAGCATAAAATCATCGACCACATTTCAACATATTGCTAGAAGTCTGAAATAAGTGAAAAGAAAGACCTGCTATCAAATTTACTGATTTGAATAAAAAAAATCATATTTACAGAAAGTAAACTTAGTTAACTTACTAATGAAATCTTTATCACATAAATATCCATCCCCTATGTAATCAAAAGGGGTAAGAATCATTGATATTACCCTAAAGTTAGTTTTGAGGTGGTAAATGCCAGTCCGATAGCATCATTTAAATGGATTTCCAAGTTCTAAATCAATTTTCCATGCAAATAAATCTTATGAATTCATTACTTTGAGGAAAAAGTTTGGTGAGATTCTGACCCAACATTTCCTTGATTTCTCTAACTCAAAGTCATAATGTGTTCTCAGTTGGTCAAATTTCAATGACGTAGTTCTCAAATGTCGAGTAACTGAGTGTTTGTACATACAGTAATAATTGATAGTTTTTTTTTAACTTAGAACTAAGTTGATAACGACAAGCTTAAATCCTAAGTCTTTAATATTAGAAATCTCGATCACTTCGATTTGTGTTTTCTTTGGTGATTCTTTGAACTGTATTCCACTGGAGAGATTGATTGCTTTTAATATATGTCATTATAGAAATGGTTTGACTTCTTAACAAGTTTCTTAGAATAGAGTCTAAGAGAACCTATTAAGAACGTGGTTTCATGTTAAGCTTAAGTGAATTTACATGTGCCTAGTTACTAATAGTCCATTCAAGTTGCGACAGTTCAACATTTATCCTACTATCCTTCTTTTTATGGTTTAACATCGGAAGAAAACTTAGGACACGACTTTAGACGCATCAGAATCACTCCAGTTCTTTCTTTCTCTACTTTTCTCTATACATGAGTCTCGTCCCCTGTAAGCGAGGAGATCCATATATTGTGACTGCATAATGATGTTTCGGTGACAGGTGACATCTCTTCAGATTGTAGAAATTTACATGTTTTTTTCCCCTTGATCAGGCATTCATCTAACCTTACCTGAGTTCAACTTAGAAGTTCTAACTTCTTGGTAAATTCATCTAGTCTTCCACAAGTCGCAATGGAAAGAGAAACTTGGTCAAATCAAATATTGCCATCGAATCCAGAAAATTTAAGATAAATTGGGTGATAAATAAAATTGAAATTAACAGTGGGTTATTGGTCAAAATTTGGTTGTGATGGGTAACCGTAAGTCAGAAATCTAATGGGGATATCAATGCCGAATCAAATCATAATAACCGTCTACATAGACCGATACTGAATAATCAATATCCCTTTGAGTAGTATAACATTCAACTGAGAGAAGGATTACTTTGAACAAAGAATATCGTGGATATCTGTTAATTAGTGAAAGAGCAAAAATCGAATTTAATTATCTATATTAAGTAGAATTAAGTGTGAACATAAATATAATAAATTGACACTAGTAACAATGAATGTATGGTAATTTACAAGCTTAAATTTAATAAGTGAACTTAGTCATGGTAATAGCCATTACTCTATACGACAAGATGATGAAGATTTGAAAAAATTGATTAATCCTTGATAACTTAAGAAATTAATATAGAAACAACTAATGGACTTATATCTTGTGAATTGAAGTTACCCTAGTGAACAATACACTTTTTACCATAAAGACTTTGATGAAATAAAACATTGAATGTTGTTTAAGTGTGACCTAATTGTATAATCAAATATCGAGTGTTGAGAATGTTGACAGCTGCTTCTGGTGTTGCTAAATGATTATATAATTATAGTTGGCATGTATGCTTGAAACTGTGTATGCTCTAAGAATCGTATGAACTTGATTGAACACGTGACATATAGGGGGTATATACACACACATGTATAAATGTAAGTAACATGATCAAGAATGCGGGATACTAATAATGTTGGGGAGAACTAGATTCATATGTATAAAGTGAGTTGGACAATGCTAACTTGAAACTTATATATATGCATGCACATACATTGAACACATGCATTCTTCGATAACATAATCGATAGCTGGAAAGCAAATTATAGTGCCTGGTCGATATCTCGTGTTGGTTATTACTTGTGTGTGTGTATGTGTGTGTGTGTGTGTGTATATTTGTTGCATTCATGTATATCGGAGGAAGGGGCCAGGCGGGAGCCGGTAGGAGGGGGAAGATGGTGTTACTGTTTTACATAGTTATATATATCGGAGGAAGGAGCCGGGAGGGAGCCGGTAGGAGGCAGAAGACGGTGTTATAGTTTTACATGTTTATACATAACGGAGGAAGGGGCCGTGCGAGAGCCGGTAGGAGGGGAAGACGGTGTTATTATTTTACATATTTATATATATACGGAGAAAGGGGCTGGGCGGGAGCCGGTAGGAGGGGAAGACGGAGAATTTCATGCTTCATGTGTGAATTGTATATGCATATGAATGATGTATAATATGTATCTTATTAAATATGATATATGGATATTGTGAAGTGTGATATGTTATTGTGATAAGTGAAGTGTGATATGATTATATGATATACAAGTGTGTTTTGTGATGCATGTGTCATCTGGATGCATAAATTACATCTATAATTTAGTTATTGTGATTGGTGTATCACCTGAGAGGAATACAAGATATGTGTGTAAAACATGCGTATACATAAGATGAATTCAATAATAAGCTAAGTAACTAAACAAAATTTGTCTTATACAACTCATAAATTCTATTATAGGTTGAATGAAAACTTTAGAAAGTAATTGGTAATCAATGACTATAAGAGTCTGATCTTCCCAGAAGATTTTGGAGACCATTGTTTTGATTATTAAATCATGAGATATTATTGATTTTTTTGTTTCTCTTGATCTCCCAAATTTACCCTTATTATTTGAATAGTCATGCTTCTTATTGACTATGTTCACTGATTTCTTGATTTCTTTGACTCTCCTCACTGAGCTGTTGAGCTCACCCCCTTCTCAGTTCCATGTTTTTCAAGTCACAGCAAAGCAGAGGCCCAGCTTCGAGTATAGGCGTGGTGTTGATAATTTCTCTAATAATGAAAGTATTGTAGGTGTGGCTATGTGTAATTCTTGTAATAGCTCCTTGTTGTACCTGTTTATATCCTTATTCGATATGTACTTGTAGCTTGTTATAATTGTAGAGTAGACTTTATAGAGATAAATTGGACTATGATTATGGTGATAAGTTAGAGTTTAGATAGTTCTTTTTATGTTGTGGATGCCGATGGGGTACTCTCGAGCGTATGTTCTTTTTTTTATTTTCATATGTAGGCCGTGAGCCAAATTATTATTATGATTGCATGGATGATTAATGACTTTGGTTTATATGTTTGGATTGAGAATAAGTAGGCTGATGTTGGCCGAAATTATTGTAAATTGAAATGTATATTTAGACATATTCATATTTACAAAGGAGGTGCTGCCGAAATTTTTAAGGATTTGGAGATGATTATGATAATCTGCCTATTTAAAAGAATGTTTATGTTAATTGAGGATCTAAGAAAATTGGGACCATGACAGTTGGTATCAGAGCTCAGGATTTAGAATAAAGATTAGACCTAGAAAGTCGTCACAGGAAGATGATTGATTGCTAAGATTGATTGCCATAATTGATATATTGTATTTTATATTATATAAATGTGTTGTTGATATAGATGGTTTAAAGGAGGTAGAAGTTCTTACATGCATGATTAATCTCGAATTGTAACATAATTCTAATTTTCCAGCTATTTTTTTGATTATTAAAGAGTTTTCTTGAGGAGCAAGAGTGAACCTTCTAGATAGGGGTAGATTGTCCGAAAAATAAGAGGATGAATCTAGACTAATGCTAGCCTAAGTGCGTGAAGAATTGAATATTCCCGGAGCTCCCTTTCTAGAAGAGAGACAGCTGGAATTAGATCAATTCATCTACGCCTAATTAAGCCACGAAAACGTGGCATTCTCGTGGATACAGGCCCGGATCTTCGACACATATCCCCTCGTTTGTGCTCTCCAAACCTCTGCAACCTATAAATACCCTGTAATTTGACTCAAGAAAAAGTTAGATAGAAAACAGATAGGAGAGTATTCTTATTGCTTGTGCTACTCTAGTTGTTCTTCTCTTGCATCATTGCAGACTTAATTTAGGTTTTTATTTCTAGAAATTGAGTGGGGAAGAGAGAGGGCTATTGTAATTGACTCAGTGACAAATCAATATAAAGATTACTTCTTTTCTCATTGCTCTTTCTTGCATCTTTTACTTGTGCTTTTAATTCATGCCTCTAACAATTTCTAACACATCTAACAAGCTTTTCATTTCATGCTTTACATTCATGTCTAGCTAACTTTCTTCTTGCATGGCTAACTACTACTAACTCACTAACCCTAACTACTTGATTAATAACCTACATGAATCAAATAGCTTGCCAATAAGCCTTATGCAAGTAAGAGCTATGGATGGCTTATGATGAAGGGTTCTAACTCTAACTCTCTAACAAGCAATTTACCTCTCATATTTCATGCTCTAACTTTATGTTCTTGATATTCTATTAATTGCCTAACTTGTTTTGACTTCGAGAATATCCACTCATCTTTACCGATACTGATAGTGTATTTGTTTCTCACCCTAATCTCATCTTAAAATGGATCTTAATAGGTTGATGTTCAAGTTTTTACCGTGTAACACAAAGTGGAGGATGGAAGACTTTCATTAGAATACCACATGACTAGTTTTCTAAACTCAAGACTTGTGCAAGCCAAGGATCCATTATGTGGCTCTATCATCAAGCAAGTTAAGAGTTAGTGGGATTCATTAGCAGAAAGTTAGCTATGCAATCTTTCTCATTTTCAAAAACATAAACTTTTCGAGCAACCTTTTCTTTACTAGCATTTTCAACTTCTTCAAACTCTTTTTCAAATTCTTTCTTAAAACTCTTTTTCAAACTTTATTTCAAACTTTCTTTTAAGTTTCTTTGAGCCTTCACTTAGTCTTTTCTTTTCTTTGGTTTTCAATCATCGCTTTCTCGAATTTGCATTTCTTTTCTCTTGTCATTTGGCTTATGCAACGGCCCAACAACGTTCCAATATTGCATGAATCAAATAGCTTGCCAATAAGCCTTATGCAAGTAAGAGTTATGGATGGCTTATGATGAAGGGTTCTAACTGTAACTCTCTAACAAGCAATTTACCTCTCATATTTCATGCTCTAATTTTATGTTCTTGATATTCTATTGATTGCCTTTATTTTGACTTCGAGAATATCCACTCATCTTTACCGATACTGATAGTGTATTTGTTTCTCACCCTAATCTCATCTTAAAATGGATCTTAATAGGTTGATGTTCAAGTTTTTGCCGTGTAACACAAAGTGGAGGATGAAAGACTTTCATTAGAATACCACATGACTAGTTTTCTAAACTCAAGACTTGTGCAACCAAGGATCCATTATAAGGCTTTATCATCAAGCAAGTTAAGAGTTAGTGGGATTCATTAGCAGAAAGTTAGCTATGCAATCTTTCTCATTTTCAAAAACATAAACTTTTCAAGCAACCTTTTCTTTACTAGCATTTTCATCTTCTTCAAACTCTTTTTCAAATTCTTTCTTAAAACTCTTTTTCAAACTTTCTTTTAAGTTTCTTTGAGCCTTCACTTAGTCTTTTCTTTTCTTTGGTTTTCAATCATCGCTTTCTCGAATTTGCATTTCTTTTCTCTTTTGTTTTCACTCACTTTCTTACTCACAAATCAAATTACATCACCGATATCATACTCTTCCTTTTTTCTTTCTTTCTTTTGTTTTTAACTGAAACAAAAAGGACCATATTTTGAAGAAAAAAAAGTAAGAACCGGACAAAGCTTCTACCGCTCCCCCTCCTTGTAGATACGACTCATTTTACCATTTGGCTATAACGACTAGTTCGGAAGGACATAAGCACAACTACTAAAGGACATAACTCACATCAATAATGAACTCTTAACTCTGGTGCATGTATCATTTCAGTACACTTTTCTGATTCCGAACAGGCAACCACTTCAATTCCTTTAAGTCCATAACTGAATGACTTGATCCAACCCTTGACTGAACAATTTCTCTCTTCTGAACTGAAAGTCCTTTCGAGTCATCTCAAGTATGTTTACTTGAGAGAAAAAGAGGCTTTCCCAGTCATCAACGCTTCTCATTTGATCAAGGAACAAAAAGAGAATCTTCTTACTGTGTTGAGAGAAAACAAAGAAGCCAATGGTTGGGCCATAGCTGACATCAAAGAACTCAGCCCATTCATAGTGCAACACCGTATACACCTGATCGAAGAGGCCAGATCTAAACGCGATCCACATCGTAGGTTTAAACCTATCATGCAAAAAGCTTTTCGAGTAGAAGTACTTAAACTATTAGATAATAGGATCATTTATCCTATATCTGATAGTCAATGAGTTAGTCCTGTTCACGCTGTTCCCAAAAAGGCTGGTCTAACGGTAGTGAAAAATGATAAAATGGAATTAGTGTAAACCTACTTCCCATAAAGATTCATGTTTACATTGATTATCGCAAATTGAATACCGCCACTTATGAAGACCACTTTCCTCTTCCATTCATTGATCAGATGCTGGAAAGACTGGCTGGACATAAATACTATTGTTTCCTGGATGGGTATTCTGGGTAGAATCAGATCCCTATCACCCTTGAAAATCAAGAAAAAAATAATGTTTACCTGTCCATTTGGGACGTTTGCATATCGCAGAATGTCATTTGGCTTATGTAACGGCCCAACAACGTTCCAATATTGCATGCTAAGCTTGTTCTCAGACATGATAGAATATTTTTCAGAAATATTCATAGATGATTTCTCAATTTACGGAGACTCTTTTGACCAATGCTTTGATCATTTAGAGTTCTTAAACAATGCACGGAGAAAAACTTGACACTTAACTAGGAAAAGTGTTATTTTATAGTTAAATAAGGAATTGTCCTAGGGCATGAGATTTCAAGATATGGGATAGTAGTTGATAAGGCAAAAGTTGAAGTAATTACCAAACTCCCCAGGCTGAAATATATTAAAGACATCCAATCCTTTTAAGGGCATACCGGATTTTTTCAAAAGAGTTTAGCAAACCTGCTAGACCCTCGACGAACATATTAGAAAAAGGCATGCCCTTCAATTTTGGTGACAAATATTAAGAATCATGGGAGATTGAAACAAGAACTTGCCTCTGCTCCAATCATCTTGGCATCTGATTGGACAAAACTATTTGAGTTCATGTGTGATGCCTCAGATTTTGCCATCGACGTTTATTCTAGGGCATCGCATTGATAATAGACAACACATGATCTATTATGTGAGTAGGACTTTAAACAATGCACAACAAAATTACATTACAATCGAAAAAGAATTTTTGACCGGAGTATTCGCGTTGAAAAAATTTGTCCATACCTACTCGAGTCTAAAACAGCAGTGCTCACGGACCATTCCGCGCTGAAGTATCTTATAATGAAGAAGGATGCCAATAAGACTCATTCGATGGATCCTTCTTTCACAAGAATTTAACCTCGAAATACAGGATAAGAAAGGTATTGAGAATGTAGTGACTGATCATTTGTCCCAAATCCCCAACACATCAATTAAGACAATACCAATCAACGAGAATTTTTCTGATGAATACATCCTAGCAATTCGTAAGAAGCTCTGGTATGCAGATATTGTAAACTATCTCGCTATCGGGCAAACACCTTCTGACTAGATGAGTTAGAATAGATATCACTTCTTTACTAAAGTACGATTCTTTCTTTAGGAAGAAGCATATCTTTTCAAATTCTATCTTGACCAAATCATCAGAAGATGTATCCCTAAAGAAGAACATAGGAGTGTGTTGGTATTTTGCCATGAACTTGCTTGCGGTGGGCACTTTGCTCCACGCAAAATTACTGAAAAAAATCTTGTAAAGTGGGTTCTACTGGCTCACTTTATTCAAAGACTCTTTCAATTTCTACAAGTCATGTAAATATTTTCAAATAATGGGTAGAATTTCAAGAAGAGATATGATACTCCTAAACCCTATTCTAGAAATAGAAATTTTTGATGTTTTGGGCATCGATTTCATGGGGCCATTTCCGAGTTCATTTGGTAACCAGTACATCTTGATTGCAGTTTACTACGTGTCTAAGTAGGTCGAAGCTGAGCCAACAAAGATAAATGACAACATGGTTATTGTCAAATTTTTGAAAGAGAACATAATTTCTTGCTTCGATGCCCCCGTACGGTAATTAGTGATAACAAGTCTCATTTCTGCAATAGGGCTTTCGAAGCCCTGATGCGTAAATACTCGATAACTAACAAATTATTTATGGCGTATCATCCCCAGACTTACAGGCAGGAAGAAGTGACAAACAGACAAATAAAACTCATATTGGAGAAGACTGTAGGACAGAAAAGAAAAAAATTAGTCTGTTAAGCTAAAAGACGCACTATGGGCTTAGCAGAGCACTTTCAAAACTGTCCTCGGTATGTCTCCATATCGAGTAATATTTAAGAAAGCCTACCATCTACTAGTTGAATTAGAACACCAGGCTTTGTGGGCAATCAAGCAACTAAATTTTTATTTAAACAAAGCTGATGAACCAAGGAAACTCCATATTTCTGAGTTAGAGGAGATATGAATAAAGCTTGTGACAATGCTAAAATCACAAAGAGCAGAACAAAATTCTTTCACAGCCAATCCATACACAGAAAGTTTTTTGTCCCAGGACAAAAAGTCATGTCCTACAATTCTAGGCTTCATCTCTTCGTAAGAAAATTGAAAACTCGGTGGTCAGGACCTTTCATTGTGCATACTGTATTTCCACACAGTGCGATGAAAATTTCTAATCAGGATGATGGTAAAATATTCAAAGTAAGCAAACAGAGACTGAAATTATTCTTGACCATAGTATTAGAGTCACATCAGGAGAAAGTCATGAGTCTCTTTGACCCATTTTATGAGTGACCAGGGTCCACCACAATTTTTTCATTGACAGTTAACAAAAAACAGATAAAGAGAATAAAAAATAATTAAAAATAAAAAATAATAATAAAATCAATAAAATAAAATTAGGATTTGTTTTTGTAAATATCCATAATTTTTCTCTAAAAAAAAGAAAACCCTAATCCTAGTTTAGAAAATCTTTTCTAAAGCTAGGGTTAAAAAAGAAAACTACCAAAACCTTCCCCTATTTAAACCATTCTCTCCTCTCTCTCTCCCCATTCCAAACTAAAAATCCCTAACCACATCTGAGAGAGAGCGAGCGTCGCCACTACCTCTCTCAGATCTCCAAAGTTTGTCGTGCCCGACCCTTCCTGGCCACATTTTCGTGGCTCTTCTGAAGAATCTCCAGCGCCGCCAGCGTTCTCCTCTACTGATTTCTTGAATAGATTCTAGATCTACCATTGATTTCTGAAGTTGCTGCCTAGACTGCAAGAAGTAATATGTGTTTGGATTTTCTCCCCATGATTTTTGGGGGAGGTTTGCAACTTATTTTTCCCCTAGTCTATTCGTTTAAACTCTGTCCATGGTACAATCTATTTTTGCTGAGAAAAAATTTTTCACGTATTTTTAACGATATCAATGGTTATGGACACGTATTATTGGATAAGATTAGGAAAAAAAAATTGGTACGAGCTTGTTTATAATAATACCAATGTTGATGCTTTCTGTTGCCCCGAACTTTTGAAGAAATTTTACTTGGGCATAGATACCACCACCATAGACCTAGAGAACCAATTTCTTGTCCACTTGAATTACGGGGACCTCTTAGTCACACTTGAGACTATAAAAGAAGTCACACAAATCCCCATCTCTCCTCAGCACGCTGCACCACTTTTTTGATTGACTACATGCCTTTGATGGGTACGTGGTGCATAGAGTTGGATCATGGTCTCAAGGTGAATACCACATTCTGAAACATTCATTGCGTTGGACGGCAGATCCAACGTAATATTTTAGGCCTTGACCATACCACGTCGTTCAACAGACCTGTACTTCATATTATCCATAGTCTCATGACTAGACAACACTCAATCGTTTGAACACAGTCATTTTACAATAGCTCTTAGCAAATTTTCAACACACTAGGGGTGCAAAATATTTTCTACTGATTCTCGTGACCCGTCTGTGCAAAAACTTTCTGCCAAAGGAGAAATTTTCCAGGTATGATCAAGTACTTGTATCTCCTGAAAGAATAACTAGTGCGTATAATAGCTATTTACACTCTATTTGGACTCCTACAGTCCTAACTGAGGATGTTCCTGCTGAGACCTCCTCAGAGGAACAAATAGAAGAAGAGGACAAGCCTGATTTTTGGCGACAACCATCACCGATTATGACTCGCGCCTTCATGTCTTCCATATAGAAAGGCATGAAGAAGATCTTTATTAGTGAGATTCGCCTGAGGAGACAGATGAAAGAACAGACCACGCAACTGGATCAGATAGAGGAGGGTTTGCAACGTTCATGATTGACCGAGCCGAGCACTTCGACCAGACCGAGTGGTCGAAGAAGGTGACATATTACCTTTACCCATTTCATACATTTTTGCATTTCATGACATATATTGAGGACAATGTATGAGATAGGTGTGGGGGAGGGTACTAAAATAGGATTTTTTGTTTATTTCTTTTTCATTTTTAGTTTTTATTTTTTAGGATATTTCCTAGTATTTTCTCTTTTTATGTTATTTTCTAGATTTTTCTTTCTTTTTCACTTCTTTATGGGACAATTTTTTAGAATTTTTTCTTTTTTATAGGAATCTTTCTCTTTTTACAAAACTTTTTGAAATAAGGGTAAAAGTTTTGACCTATTTTTAAGAAAATTAAGTTGATCTTCAGAATAGGAAAAATAAAAAATTATGACTTCTTAAATATAGTCATAAATAATGAATCTTGTTTAAAATTATAGAATAAGATTGAAAAGATAATTTGATATAGTATTTTACCTTAGAAAATATGCACTCCACACTTACACTTTTTTGGGATAGAAAGAAAGACATAAAATGCCATAAAAAATAAAAATATATATGTATATACCAAGAAACTTAACCACTTATTAAAGTTGAGTAGCTATGCCTTAAGAAACATAATTATTCATGCTTAACAGTGGTTAAAAAAATTAAAAAAACTCCTTAAAGTTTTGTGGCCTTGTTTACTCGAGTCCTTAAGGTTGAGGGATGTTTTCTCATCTAGTTCTCTAAATCCATCTGGTTTGGGACTCACCGGCTAAAGGCTCACTACTCCGGTAAACTAGAAGCCTAAGAAAATTTAAAAAGAAGAAATACATATATATACATATATACATACATACATATACATACATACATATATATATATATATATATATATATATATATATATATATATATATATATATATATATATATATATATATATATATATATATATATATATATATGGCTTGATGGTTGGAGTTCAATTCCTAAAAATTTATACTATCACAAAGTGCATATTATCTTGATTTTATGAAAGATCAATTATTTAGTCCAATTTTGAATTTTTACCTTAATTGATGACAAGATCTTGCATCTAGATTAAGTTTAAAGATGAATGATTTTTGTTAAACTTATGACCTTAGATCACTTAATTTTTGAAAAAAATATTTCTAACTTTTTCTCTTTCTCTCCTTCAAAATGTGCTTTCAAAAATACTAACATTTATTTTTTTCTGTATGGATTTTATGGGTGTAATATGCTGAAAACTCTCAGGAGACAAAACTCCTTTTCTAGGGAAAACCTAAAAGTTTAATGGTTTACTGCACACGCTCATTGCAGTCGCGTCACCTATGAAAGTGATGAAATAAAACTCCTATTATAGTTTTTCTTCTTTTTTTTTTTGTTCAAGGATGAGCAAAAGATAAGTACGGAGATGTGATCGGTTCACGATTCTGCATATTCTTCTGCATTTTCTTGCCTGTTTTATTAATAAAACTCTGCTACTAAATGTTTCTTGTCCTATGTGTTTGGGGGTAATTAGGAAAAAAGGCAAAACTAAAATTATGGGCTAATACTTGCTATTTTAGAGATAATTTCGTGAATTTCTTAAAGCCCAAGGAAGTGCCCGATTTGAATACCACTTGAAGCCCAAATTAAAGAGCTCAATCTGCTCTGTATTTAGAGATAATTCCAAAAACAAATAAGGATCCAGAAGCTTCATCAGCTGGGAGAGTGCTAGCCCCAAGTTCAAGATCAGGGGCCAGGATCTTGCCCCGTTTGCGTGGCAATAGCCGCACAAACGCGGCTTGATCATTGGCGTCTTGATCTTGGACACCTGGCTTCGTTTCTTCCGACCCAAGCATCCTAGCCCTATAAAAGGAGGACCAGAGCCATAGAAGAGAGGGGTTGAAGAGCGGAGAATTTCTCTAGGTCTTTTCATTATTTTCTTGTATTTTGCTTTTCATTTTTTCTAACTTAAATTATAGGCTAATTCTTGATCATGAACTTAGATTTTTTCTAGATTATTTTCTTTTATTCTTTTTTTGAAACAAAGAAGCTTTTAAAATGAACAATGAAATCGAATATAACACTTCTATCGCTTTCCCTCATTGTGAATACGACCCATATAGCCATTTAGCTATCACGGTAGATGCGAGAAAACATTAGCACTTTTCAGCACACAATAATATTTGAACTTACACGTTTTTGTTCAACGTTTTCCTCCGAACAAATCAAACTCTAATACCACTTTGTTGGCATTTATGATCAAAAAGCCACTGTCAGGAGCTTGTTCTTGATGACACTTGAAACAAATAAATAGAATAATCAACATATCAAAAAATAATAATACAGATGAACACAAGGATTTAGTGAAAAATCAAAACAGGAAAAACCATGGGTTGAGCTCGGAGCTCGGAGGGGGCTTCACTATGTCGGAATCAGGAAATGGGTATAAAGCACACGGCATACCCGACTACGCTAACTTTCATCTACACAGTTCATATACACTCACCTTCTACAAACTCAATGCTAGAGCCCTTCTCAAAAAAGAAATAGAAGCTCTCCTCCACTCAAACACTCTCTATCTCTCAAGAGAAAACAAGTGGAACACTCTTCCTGATTGCTTACATCTCCACAACTAGGAGCATGCATTTTATAGGCTTTAATGAACATTCTATGTCCTCATTTTCTTTACACTTTCATGCATGCATAGAAATTCTTGAAAATTCACAAATCTAATCAAAAGGTCAAAAACTCTTTGCACTTCTCTATTTAGACTCATGCACCCAGAATTTGAATGGATAGGATACTTTTACTGAGCATAACTTCTTCAATACTACTCTGATTTGAGTGATTCAAAACTTAATCTGTAGCTGGAATGATTCTATACAAGTTTTGTATTAAAGACCAAGCAAAATAAAGACTATATCATGCTCGAAATGTCTATGAAAAATTTGAATTCTGTCACAGAAGGCAACAATTTTGACTGAAACACAAATATTATTAACCTATAAATCAAGCTACTAATGTATTTGATTAGTAGTATTGGTCTTATTGCAGTGTAAGACATTACTCAAACGTTAGATGGACAGATCTATCATTGCAATATCATCAAGAAAAAAGTTGGAAGGAAAGATAACTCTAAGCGATCAAGCCAAATAAAGTCAAATCAAGTTATGCATAGAGCAACTTGGAGTAAAAGAATCGGGCTTCCACTTTCACATATTAAGATTTTAAAAGTAATTAATAATAATTTTTATTTCTTTTCAAAATTGACAAAATAGGGATTATTAGCACAATGCTATTTATATTTTGTATTTGGTCTAGCAGAAGGCCATTTTTCCAGCAGATTTTTGCCTGGCAGAATATCATTCTACCAGCACAAATAATGCTTAGCATTATCTTATCCTACCAGCATAATATTGCTTGGTATAATTCTTTTCTACAAGTGTTCTACTTTGACTTTACTTTGACTTGACAAGAGACATTTGCACCATTTTTTTTTCTATTCAAGTGCTGAACTTTTTCTTTGAGTTGATTTGTTAATACAAGTCTCATTCAATTTCATTTGTACAACATCAATTCTTGTCACTACATGTCCCATTGTCCCTTTTTCTCATTTTTAAGTGTACTTTGTGAAAGTACACCTAAAGGGGGAGGGGTGAATAAGTGTAGTGCTACTCTAAGACAAAAAATGCGAAATTAAAAACTAAATTGCAAATACACAAAGTGTAACCAAAAGTGAGTTCGAATTCTCCGTGAAGGGCTTTGGAACTTCTCCTCACGATTTCTCTAAAGTATGAGTTGAGGAGCTTCAATAGCTCTCTTAGTTGAACACAAGTGTGAGCACACAAACAATATCAAGCATGTATATGAATAACCAATAATGATAATGCAAGATATAAAGAGTAGAGAGCTGAGAGATAGAAGATCAAACACAATCATAAGGATATATTTTGAGGTTTGAGTCATTGCTCTACGTCCCCGCCTTCACACAAAAAGATTACAACTATCTACTATTGGATCTTTCACAAAGAGATCTCCACTGAGGAATTACAAATACAAACCAGAGTACACAACTCTAACTTTCTCACGCACCTCTACACAAGAGGTAGGCAGTAAGCTAAGTATAAAGCAAAGGAAAAATTATAACTTGTAGATCCAAATGATCACAAATAACTCTTGGTGATCACAAAGGATCACAAAAAAAAACCTCCCACAAACAAGATCCTAGAGGATAGATTTGCAATGAAAAGCTCAAGTATATGAATGCATAAAGTTTTTGAAAAAGAAAACACAAAGAAAACACTTAGAAAAAACTCTTGAATTGATAGAGAAATGAAGAAAAAGAAAGTAGATTCTCAAAACTTGTTTTCTTTTGATTTTCTAAAACTTTGAAACAAACAAATATATATAATTTGAAGTTTAAAAACTTGTTTTGAAAACTCGTTAAAAACTCTATAGAAGATAGGAATTTTGGCTCTGAAAAATCTTAGTGAAAACTAGTGCCAAAAATCTCTTTTTATAGCCTCTTAAAAATATAGCTGTTGGGGTCCAGAAAAGGTCGATTGACCTGTCGGTCGACTGACCAACTGTCAAATTTTTGACCTTTTGAAGTCGTCGATCGACCGCCCGGTCGATCGCCTCCCAAGGCAAAGGCCTATCGGTCGACCGAGCCAACCTGAGACATGGGTTGAGCCAGTCGGTCGACCGGTCGGTCAACCATACGATCTGTAATACCCATACCTTGCAATACATGAATTAATTGTGAAAAATAATACCTATAAAGTGTATGTGTATTTTGTTTTAAGAAAATTGTCATCTTTAAAGTTTAGATATTATTTTAATTATTACTAATTAATTCTCGATCATCACCATCATGATTAAATGTTTTATTTATCCCATTTTTCTTATTCCTATTCTCCTTTGTTTCAAGCCCAAGCCCATCATATAATTTTCCTCCCTTGTCTTTATTTTCCAAACTGAGCCCAAGCCCAATAGCAGGCCCAAATTCTTTTCCTTCAAAAAAATAATAAATAAATAAAAAAAATTTTGAAAACCGCAAGTGACAGGTTTCGAACTCAGGTCCCCCACAAACAAATAGCATGCCCCAACCATTATAGCCTTATGGGTTCTTGAATGAAGGGGTCCCCCACATTCTATTAATCTTTTTATTTCTTCCAAAATATTTATCAAAACAACTGACTGCTCCTTTCAAGCCTTGAACCCGTGACCATCCTTCCCACATTGACAGCACAAACCACTTAGCCACTTTGGCTTTTGTTGCAAAATGGCACCCACCATTTTATTTAACCTTTATTACCCTTTTACTTATTTCATAACCCATCAATCTTTTATCCATGTTCCAACCCGAAACCCGAAACCCACAACACAATTACACCCTATATAATCCTAATCTTAACCTAACCTAAAACCTAATCTCTATTTCTTCTCCCAATCCAGCCGCCTACATCTCACGCAACCCCATCCCCTCATCCCTTGCCGTGAGTAGCTCCGGCGATCCCCGCCACCAATCCAGGATGTCTCCCTCCTTTGGCTCCAGCAACACCTCCAGCAGGGCGGCGTCCCCTCTTCCCTTGCCTCCAGGCCGCCAGCCTCCACATGGCAGCACCCGTGGAGCAACGCCCGAGCAACCAGCGCCCCGGTCTCTCTCTCCTCCCACGGCAGCCCAGCTCCCCTGCTGGCTGGATCTCCTCCATGCCGCCACAGCCCACGCAGCCAACACCCCCCGTGAGAATCTTTTATCTTGTTTCTTTTTTTATTTAATAATTAATTTCAATCATTTCTCTTAATCTTAGAATTGGGTATTGTTTTTCTAGCCTGGTCTTTGTTCTTATGTGAAGCTCTTTGATCATTGGTAAGATTTTTGACGTTGGAACCGAGTGTTGACCTCATAAAAAAAAACATGGGTCTTTTAATTTTTGTTTAATATTATTTTTATAGCGCTTGCTGAATTCTAGTGTAAAATTGGGTTCGCTAATTTTGTGTCGGGCTTAGTGTTTACCGTGGATTGTATAAGTTTGTATTTTCTTACGAGCGCTGTTGACTTTAGTTAATAGATAATTGATTTTAATGGGATTTTTTTTGTGTTAGGAATTTGTGTGATCCTTGCTCAAGTCTTCAGGTATGATGCTTTCTGGCTGGGTTTTGGTGCTGAGATATAAAAGATATTGCCTTTTTAATCTCATGTGAACCACTTGTTGAATTTATGGTAATATGTAGTTATTTAATGAAATATCTTTCTTGGGACATTGTACTCGGTCTAAGATGGATTGTATCCCCATGTCTCTCTTCAATATAGTGAATCAGTGATATGGAGTTTGTCATGGGAATTTGTGTTCGAGCTATAAGAGATATGGGAGCTTGACATGGGCCTTTGATGAATATTGGTCATATACAAAATTTTTATTGGATTTTGAATAATATTGGTCTTAAGCTGCTATAAGGTTATCCATAAGAGGATTGTCTTCTTTCATGTTTCAATCCCAGCCAATCACCATCTCCATGTGATTTTTCACTCTAACTATATGGTTGACTTACTGGTTTTTATATAAGATCATGTTACAATATATAAGATCATGTTACAACAGTTACAGACTCGCTCGTGTGATTCGAACTCGGTAACGTGAGATCCGGACCGTTGCGGGAGACCTGGACCCGATAGACTGGCGATTCGGAAACCGGTCCATGGGATGATCTAGCGATTCGTACCAGTTCGTGCGGTGAAGACCAGACGGTGATTTGGTTCCAAAACTACGTCATTTCATGTGAGTGTTCCTTATTTTCTTATTGAGTATTTTGATATTATTTTATATGAGTGCTTTTAACTGGTTTCTATATATGTTATTAGGTTTAAACAGTGTTCATGTTTAATTACTGTTTATGCATGTCAATTATTGCTCATGTTCACATTCATGTATTAAATACATAATCAACAAACCCCTGAAGACCACATTGCTGATTCAGAATAAATATCCTGATACCATTTAGATAACTTGACTAACTATATGACATCTAACTGATAACAATACTATGCATATTACTGAAAGTTACTGGGACAAGATTGTTGACCGTAACACCCTGTACAGTCCTATTGTTCATCGTATACACGGTTACTGTTACTGTTCACTGTTACTGATATTGTTCACCGTGTATACGATCACTGATTTACTGTTACTGTACTGTTATTGTTACTGTCACCATATCATCCCAGTGTTCTAGATAATATGGACATTGACTGATGTAACTGAATTGAATAAATAATAATGTAAATGGACAACTTACACCGGGATTGGGGAAATTGATGGAAGAGACAGCGTCTGTATTTTGGGTGGACCTAGGATATAGGTTGCGCAGCCGACTTACGGTTCCACTGCAGGGTTCCGGTGGATGACTGACATCCCATCTGTTTACTGTTCCACAGTGCTACTGTGAGTTTACTGTTCCACAGTGATACTGTGAGTACTGTTACTGTTACTGTTACTGACTACCTGGCGGTAGGGCCTGGTTCAGCGCCAGGCATCTGGGCCGTGGTCCCGGGTATGTACGGGACCCACCTAAAGCATGGACAAAGTCTCTTCTATTAATTTCAATAACTCAGGACTCTGATTGACACATGTAGTAGGCGTAGTATGGGATGCGCCTATTACAGGTGGCAATTGGTGTTCGCTGACATAATTAATAATAAACTGTTATTGAATTGTGATTGACCACAATCATCTAACTGTACATTTATATCACTGTGATAGACATATAACTATAACCATGATTGGATTGTATGCCAACCTAGTGACATGTGATAGATTACACGCCTTGACATTGATTGCATATTTACAGTTGTGCCAGTTGTCTTCTATCTGTATTCATGTTGTTATCATGTGTTACTGTTCAGTTATTTATTTGGTTATGTAGTCCTTCTATCTGCAGTTGTTCTTACTATTATATATGCACATGGTTTCTTCTGCACGAGCTGTTTCTCCTTTACACACACACTCATGATGGTCGCGTTCTGACGACCCTGGGTTTGCACGTCCAGCTATTGGACGGTTGTTCTAATGTGCAGGTGTTCGATGAGACGGTACGCTTTGCAAGAAGCTGGATTCTCCCTTCCTTTTTATTCTGGTATTCTTGCATTCTTATTTCTGCTATTGTTCTTTGATTCCTGTATATCACATTTTGCTTCCATTCTATTCTTATTTCATTGAGATCATGTGTAGTCATTATATGTATTATTGCAGTGGTCCTTGATTATTATGGTTCAGATTTATAACTTGTTCAGGTTACTTTAGGCTTAGCGTGTATGCGTAAGGTATTTTCCTCGCGTATATGCGTCGCCATAACGTCTCCGTATCTTTAGGATCGGGGCGTTACACGATCGATCGACCGCCCCCTTGGTACGGTCGACAGGCTAGTCGACCGTCCCAAGGACTTGGGCTTGTGCACGTCCTGTGCACGTCGGTCGACCATTCAGTCAACCGAGCCGGTCGTCGGTCGACCGGTCAGTCGGCTGACAGCAGCCCAAAATTGGGTATTATAGGGTTGAATATTTGGACTTTTAAATACCTATAAATTCCTATAAAATCTCATAAAATCCATAAAAATAAGTTCATGTAAGTACTTGAAATACAAATATATTTGATCAAAGATCAAGGTATATTACAAACAATTTGAACTAATTTTTAGGCATAGAAATTTAAGCTTAAAACAAAACCGGTATTTTTCAAAAACCAATTTTGAAATGGAAAACCATTTTTTCCTCAAACTTGTATAAATACAAAAATAAGATATTGAAACACATTTGAAGCATAGAGTGTATGGGTAGAATCCAATATACATTGTAAATGATATTCTTTGTTTTTGACAATAAATCTCAAAATAAGTTTTGATAAAAACAAAACTTAAACACATAACTAGATACATCAAAATAAGTTTTTATAAACATATGAAGCATAAATGCATATGGATGAAATCCAACATACATATAAACGATGTAAACTTGTTTTGATTCTATCTATTCATGAAACCAAAATATGAATATTTGAAACTAAAAATCGGTTAAACCGAAACGAAAACTTTTAAACTTGTGTGTGTATACTTGAGCATATCAAAACTAAATCATCCTTACACAAGATCTAAACTAAAAACAAACCTAAATCGAAGTCTTCTCGTCAATTTTCATCTCCAAGATGGCTCGATCCAAACTTGATCCAAATGAGCTTGACTCCTCTTGAGTTCTAGATGCGATCTTGACATGCGAGCTCTTGAATCTACGCGTGATAGCTTCAAAACTCGACTTTGAATCCTTTATTGAAGCTAAACACCTATTAAGATCTTGATCAATATCTAAAATTATATAAACACAAGATCATGGTAACTTAACTTCATAAGTTAGTCATCATCAAAACTAAGGTAAAGGGCCTTTGGGCTAACAATCTCCCTGTTTTTAATGATGACAAAATTTATGAGGTTATATATGTATGGATTAATGATAAGATTCATAGAAGCTCTTCCTTAACTCATGCATAGCATAAAACATGAAGATATTCAATAAAGCTCAGATACCAAAGATATTCAATAATACTCATAAACTAAATATAAAACAAAAACACATGTATATATACATAAACAATAAGAAAAACATGTATATATATAAATAATAAACATAAACATATATGCATAACTAAAAACAACATGTATATATAAACATTACATTTCTCTCCTCCTTTTTGTCAATCATCAATAAAGGAGTGAGAAAAAACAAATATACCAATAAAAATATATTTTTATATCAATTGAAAGAAACCAATTAAAAGAGAAACAATCTTTTTACTAATTGATACCAATAGAAAAAAAATGATATCAATTGAAGGTAAATCTCAAACAAATTCTTTAAGGTAAATACTAAAATTATTTTGTAATATAGATACCAATTTGAGAATAATACCAATTGAAGGTTATTGATACCAATTTGAAAATGTTAGTATTTTCAAAATAAAATATTTTTCTTCAAAAAGAGTTAGAGTAAGATACCAATTAAAAATAAATACAATTGAAAGATAAATTAAGAATTTTCTCTCCCTTTATGAAATACCAATAAAACTAATGCATAAACTTGTAAAGATACCAATTATCTTCAAGAACATGAATCAAGCTAAGCATGAAATCAATTTGTGCTATAAAACATATATGTGAATATTTTTAATCTAGCACAAGACATTATATATATGTATGTATGATCAATTTAAATACCAATTGAAATATGAACACCAATTGAAATATGATGCATACATATATAGAAAACAAATATGAGTATACAAAAATTAATTTTCATGATATGTATGTGTATAACTCATAACTACCACCCTATCATGCACATATTTGAAAGATATTTAATAAGGTACACAAGGCGTGATCGCCCAACCATCCTCCCTTGTATTGTAGGGGTTTTCAAAATTAAGATTTGAAAATAATTTTAGCATATTTTGAAAATTCTATCAATTGAAGAATACGAAACTAATTTTGGAAACTAGTACGAAATCCTTCAAGTAAGAAATAAAACAAATATGTATTCAATGATATATGAAAATTATACGAGAATCAAATTCAAAAATCTACAAGGCCCATAGTTTCTCTATAAATTCAAAACATGAGTAAACACAAAATATAGAGTGTGCAAGCATCATGTAAGAAACATATACATGGAAATAAATCAATGAAGCTCACATGAAATTTCTTTTTCATAAATAAGAAGTCATCAAAACTAAACTTTAAGGCATATGTATGTATTGTCAACATTAAAGCATACATATTTATCTTTAACATGAATTGAGTCTTTGAAATAGTACATGGCATATAAAGCAAGTGGCTCAAGGATAGAACATGTATATCATATAGTTTTTAAAGCAAAATTTACATATACATGAAGCTAAACATAAAAATATGTACAAGATAGGGGAATACAAGTGTAAATAAAAGATCATCAAAATTAGGTTATACAAATACATAAAATGGGTACACATGAGCAATGAAGCACTCAAAAATAATAATCAAGTGTAGCTCACTACTTGTACAAGTATAAACACAAGTTTTAATAAAAATTACATTTAAACATGTAATCAAAATATGAAGCACAAAACATCAAAAACAAAAGTGATCATTAGAGTAAATGCAAATACTATTTCAACAATGATATGCATATATAACTAAACCATAATGAGAACACAAAAATATGAATCCATATAAACATGAGTATATTTCAAATACCATCTATGCATATCACATGTTTAATAAACATTGCAATTATCCATAATGAACATGAAAATCATGACATGCTAAAAATCATCAATGAAAGCATGTAAACAAAGTAAGGAGGGTAGAAATAGTTACCAACATCGGTAGACTAGTCTCTATTTCTCAAAACATGATGGTCCTCCCACCAAAACTCCCTTGATAGCGATGCATCCAATGTATGTTCATCAAGCTTAAACGCATCCACTACCAAGACACCAAATCTCTTCTTGTGAGAGCCCATACCTACATCAAATGAAATAGAAATGAATTTTGGTACCCAAACTTTCTTTGGTCCATGGGGGTTAGCATATTTCCTAACCCAAACATTTTTACTTGCAAAATATAAATCATTTAACTTATCATAACAAAATTTTGCAAAGTGGCCCTTGCGACTACAATGTGTAAAAGTGTACACTCTAACATACATAGTGTCATGTGTGTGAACATGAGAAGTATGCGTACGCCGTGGAGGGTGTGCATACATATGTGGAACATGTTTCTTACAAAAAATGAATTTCAATCTCTTGCGGTTCATGACAAATTAGGCTCAAAGTGGAGCCCAAACAATCTACACTCTTCTTCATCATACAAATATCATCATCAATAGAAGAAGATGTGGAGCATAGAAAATATTTATCAATAGAAGATGAAGCAATAGAAATATGACAAACATGAGCATCAAAATCATTTTTCAAAGAAAATTTTTTTCTTTGAAACAAAATTCAATTCTTTTGAAATTAAATCAATTTGTTCTTCAAAACAATATCAATAGCAGATGAAGCAAACTTGGTCGGACTCATCTCTTCTTGGTTCTCTCTTCAAAATGTGTGAAGCTTGTTCGTTAGGAGAGGTCAATGTGTTCATACTACAAAAACGGAATCATAATGAGAAATCAAAGAAATGTGTTCTTTGCTAAGTGTGTGCTTAAGTGCCTTCATGGTTGTGCATTAGCCTCAAGGTACTTGTCATTACCAAAATATGATTTCTTGATAGTGGTAAGATAAACATGCAATCCTAAACCTTTTAAATATGAACTCATTATAAATTTTCACATATCTATGTTAGATGCATCAAACATAAGTGGAGCAAGATAATCCATGAGTGTAAACAAATATGTGTGCAAATCAACTAACTAGATTAGTAATAAAGAATCACACTCCTAGGTGGTTAAACTGAATATCAGAAGCGCTACCTCTGATACTAATTGAAAGTACACATAGAGGGGGTGAATAGGTGTAGTACTAATTTAGGATAAATAATGTAGAATTAAAAACTAAATTACAAACACACAAATGTAACCAAGAGGGAGTCTGAATTCCCCATGAAGGGCTCTGAAACTTCTCCTCACGATTTCTCTAAAGTATGAGTTGAGGAGCTTTAATAGCTCTCTTAGTTGAACACAAGTGTGAGCACACAAATAATATCAAATATGTGTTGGCCCAAGGTTACAATCACCCATGATTAGTGTATTTTGATGATTACAAAACATATTAGTTATTTGTACTAATAACATTTGTTGTTTAAGTGTGTTTCAGATTTCTATTCATTCTAGAAGTCTTCTCTCACAAATACAAGGATTTGGACTCAAGTCAACTCCAATTGGGCTCAAGGAACAAGTGTTGAAGATCATATGAAGAAGCCTATTGAAGATCTTGAAGTCTTAGAATCATTGTAAGAAATAGAATGTTAAAGTTTGAGTATATGAAATTTGGCTCTAGGATTTGCACACACATTTGTTTCATATATTTCCTATATTTTGAAAATGGGAAAATGGCTATTTCTAAGTTTTATGCCTTAGTTTATATATACATGTACCAAAAGTTTTATATCCTGAAAATCTTGTATATAACATGTGTATAAACTATTTTCTGCATAATACTTAGCTATATGTATTTTTAAAATATTTCACAAAATTTTTCTAAAAACCTGCAGTTTTTCTGTTTCAGACAACTTCGGTCGACCGGCCCGGTCGACCGGCGATGTGTCTGGACATGCACTGTTTGTGCATGTCTGTCGGTCGACCGGACCGGTCGACCGACGGAGAGCAAATTGCTCTCAGGTTGTTTCGGTCGACCGGACCGGTCGACCGAAAGAAGGAAACTGTGTTACCTCTTTTGGGACGGTCGACCGGACCGGTCGACCGGGCGCCAACGGCTCTTTGCAGCTGTGCTGGCGGTCGACCGGACCGGTCGACCGCCAGGCCTGCAACAAGCCTAACGGCTCTTTCCTCTTTGGGCAGTTCTGAAAAACTGTTTTTATTTTCAGCTTTAACAGATTTTTGGAGAGTTGTTGGGGAGCTTTTTCAGAGAAAATAAGACAAAAAGAAATTGTTTTTAACCTATTTTCTAACCCTATAAATAGAGGAGAAGTCTCTCTTGCATATCACTTAGAAAAATCCTCAAGTTTGCATTGTTTTCAAAAGAGAAAAGAAAAGAGTTTAAAGCTTTCATTTCAATTCTTTTTGAGCTAGTTTTTCAGTTGTGTTTGATTGCTAATATCACTCTACAACTGAAGTTTTTCTCACCACACTTAATAGAGCCAAAAATCCAATATTCATTCTATAGTGAAGTTGTAATTCAAGTGAGAGTGTTTGTAAAAGAGTTTGAGAAATAGTGTAGTGATCTTGTTGTGATCACTTGGTTCTTGTAATCCTTTCCTTGTGGAGCAACCTCTTCGGTAGAGGTCCTTTGTACTCGGTGGAGCTCGGTGCTCGGTCTTCGGTAGACCAAATTGTAAAGGCATCCTCGGTGGATAGTGGAAACCCTTCACGGAGGTGAAGGCGGGGACTAGAGCAAGTGTGCTCGAACCTCGAAACAAATCATCTTGTTTGCGATTGCCTTTGCGTTATTCTTGCTTACAATTTCTCTTGCTTTATATTGTCTTGAATTATTTGCTTGAGAACTAACCCTTTACTTGTGCAATCTTGTCTTGTTCACTTTACTTGCTATATTGCTTGTGTGTATTTCATCATAGCATTTCATCCTTTACTTGTTCGATCATATCTCATACAACACGGTTGCATTGCGCACCTCTAACCCATATCTAGGGGAATTGGGAGGAAGGAGTTCAGAACCTCGCAAGGGGTATTCGGCTCTTAGTCGTGTTTTGAGAGATCGTTGCATCACTCATTTAATTAAAGTTTAAAAAGATCATTAGATTAGCATTCACACCTATTCACCCCCCCTCTAGGTGTTTTTCAATTGGTATCAGAGCTTGGACTCTAGGATTTGGTTTAACAACCTTAGAGAAGATCCTAATTTGCTAATCATTTCATTCATATTCAAATAGTAAAAATGGCCGATGGAATTAAGACCCCTCCTAAGTTTGATGGACTTAACTTTCCCATATGGAAAGTTAAGATGACCGTGTTTTTGCAATCTCTAGGTAGCCGAGTTGCAAAAGCCGTGACTAAGTCCTTTAGTGTACCCCCGGTGACGAATCCACTTGGTCCGAAATAGAGACTAAGGAATTCGATGCCAATGCCAAAGCTCATTATGCACTCCTACAAGCCCTAAATGATGATGACATAGCTAGGGTTATCCATTGCAAATCCGCATATGAGATTTGGTCACATTTGATAGTCACACATGAGGGGACCTCACAAGTAAAGAAGGCTAAAATTGACCTTCTTCGGTCCCAATAAGAAACATTTAGCATGCAAGAAAATGAAACCATAGATGATATGGTTACAAGATTTACCAAGATTACTAATGGACTCTCTTCTTTAGGTGAAGATATCAACAATGATCAAAGAGTAAGGAAGATTATCCGGGCTCTTCCTCCTTCATGGGAAGTTAAAGCAACAACCTTGAAGGAACTCAACGACAATGAAGAGATGGAGCTTATAGGTCTCATTGGGAACCTCAAAACCCATGAGATGGAAAGGAAAACAAGGGAGGATATGGCTCCTTCCAAAAAGAAGACTATCGCCTTCAAGAGTCAAGCTACACACTCCGATGAAGATGATGAAGAAGAAGATGATGAGGAGCTCTCACTCCTTGTTAAGAATGTCCGGAGGATGTACAACAAGGCGAAGTACCAAGGTAGAAGAAGATGGCAAGGAGGCAAAGAAGAAAGGAAGATTGTGTGCTTCAATTGCCAAAGACCGGGACACATTGTGGCGGAGTGTCCGGACAAAGCAAAGCCTTCCACTTCAAAGAAGCCTTACAAGAAGAAGGCTATGAAGGCAACTTGGGATTCGGAGACCGAATCCGAGGAAGAAATAGACACCGCCAACATGTGCTTCATGGCTAATGAAGGCACAAGCAAGGTAACCTCTTCCCCTTCTCATGATAATGAACTTTCTATGGATGTGTTAGAAGAGGCTTTTGTTGAGTTGTCACAAAACTATGATTTCTTAAAGAAAAAATCTTAAAATGAAAAAGGAAAATGAATCTTTAAGTCTTCAAGTTTTTACTCTTACAAAAGAAAAAATGATTTGGTTTCCACCTTGGCCACTACCAAAAATGATTTTGAAAAAATATAAGATTTCTTGCAAAGGTAAAGCCCCACTAATTGATTCAAATGAAGTTTCTATGCTTAAGGAAAGATTAGACTCATTAAGTGTTGTTTTGAAAGATTGTGAGTTTAACAAGAAGAAAATTGAGGCTATGTTTCCTAAGAAACAAGCCCCAAAGAAAAATGCTCATGCTCATGTTTATGTTCATGCTACACAACCTAAACAACATGGCAAAACCCCAAACATGCTCACACTACACATACACATCATGCATTCATGTATGGTAGAGTGTTCTCATGTTCACATTGTGGACGGAAAGGGCACTTAGCTAATTTTTGCTATGATAGATTAAATGTATCACGTCACAATGTTTGGGTTCGAGGCACTAACTTTAAAGGACCCAAGAAAGTTTGGGTACCAAAATCAACAATTATGTTAAATGATGTAGGTACTTTCCAAATCCCAACGACGTAGAGGATTGTGGTATCTTGATAGCGGTTGCTCAAGGCACATGACTTGGGACATCAACAACTTTGCAACCCTATCAAGATATCATGAAGGTGGCACCGTCACCTTCGGAGATGACGCCAAGGGTAAAATCATCGGTATTGGTAATGTAAAACTTGGCACCTCTCCTTTAATTGAAAATGTAGTTTTAGTTGATGGCCTCAAGCATAATCTCTTGAGTGTGAGTCAACTTTGTGATAAAGGTTTTGATGTTGTTTTTGATAATGTTGCTTGTAAAGTTATTGATAGAATTTCTAATGTTTGTGTATTTTTCGGTTTTCGTGAAAGTAATGTTTATATGATTGATATGTTGAATATGTCTTGTAATATTACTTGTTTGAAAGCCCTCGATGATGACTCTTGGTTGTGGCATAGGAGATTAGGGCATATTTCTTTTGATCACATTTCTAGGTTAAACACAAAGGAAATGGTGAAAGGTATTCCTTGCTTGAATTTTGAAAAGGACCGAGTTTGTGACGCATGTCAATTTGGGAAACAAACTAAGTCTTCTTTCAAGTCAATTAAGGATATCATGACATCACGTCCTTTGGAGTTAATCCATATGGATCTTTTTGGCCCTACACAAACCAAAAGTCTAAGTGGGAATAGATTTGCTTATGTTTTGGTTGATGACTTTTCAAGGTTTACTTGGGTTTTCTTTCTTGAACATAAAAGCCAAGCATTTTCGTATTTCCAAACTTTTAAGAAAAGAGTTGAAAAAGAAAAAGATGTTTCGATTTTGAGAATAAGAAGTGATAGAGGAGGTGAATTTATTAACCAACCCTTTACCACTTTTTGTGATGAACATGGAATAAAGCATGAACTTTCTTGTCCTAGAACTCCACAACAAAATGGAGTAGTTGAACGGAAAAATAGAACATTACAAGAGATGGCTAGGACAATGCTAAGTGAATATGGTCTACCACATTATTTGTGGGCCGAGGCCGTAAATACATCATGCTACATATCAAATCGTGTTTTCTTGTGTAAAATACTACTAAAACTTCTTTTGAAATGTATTTTTCTAGAAAACCTAATGTTTCCTATTTTAAAGTTTTTGGTTGCAAATGCTTTGTTTTAAATACAAAAGATTTTTTAGGAAAATTTGATCCTAAATCTTATGAGGCTATTTTTGTAAGTTACTCAAACACTAGTAAGGCTTATAGAGTTTTCATTAGATCATCTTTGACTATTGAAGAGTCTATTCATGTTAAGTTTGAGGAATCTAACAAGTTTGTTAAGAATGTTATAGAAATAGATGCATTGGATGAAGGTTTGGAGAAAGTGACCTTGGAGGATGCTTCTACTATGGGAGACAAACCAAAGGATGATGAAGGAAGCGAAGCTAAGGTGGAAGAGGCACAAGGAAATGAAAATCAAACACATGAGGTGGAGCCTACTCAACCACTACCAAAGGATTGGAGATACAATCCACATCATCCCAAGGACCTCGTCATAGGTGAAGTATCAAAAGGGGTAACTACTCGCTCTAGACTTCATGACTATTGTGGTAACTATGCATTCATTTCTCATATTGAACCCAAAAATGTGCTCGAAGCCGAGGCCGATTCATATTGGTTGCTAGCCATGCAAGAGGAGCTCAATCAATTTGAGCGCAACCAAGTTTGGCACCTTGTTCCTAGGCCCCACGATAGACCAACAATTGGTACTAAGTGGATCTTTAAGAACAAGTTGGATGAATCGGGTAATGTAGTTAGAAACAAGGCTAGGTTAGTTGCCCAAGGTTACACTCAAATCGAAGGGATCGATTTTGAAGAAACCTTTGCACCCGTAGCACGGCTTGAAGCCATACGGATGACACTAGCATTTGCATCATATAAAGATTTCAAATTATTTCAAATGGATGTTAAAAGTGCTTTTCTAAATGGATTTATTAAAGAGGAGGTGTATGTTGAACAACCCCCGGGTTTGTTAATCCTACACATCCGGATTTTGTTTTTAAATTAGATAAAGCTCTTTATGGTTTAAAACAAGCCCCTAGGGCTTGGTATGAAAGACTTTCTTCATTTTTGATTTCAAATGGTTTTAAGAAAGGTAAAATTGACACAACTTTGTTTACAAAACATGTAGAAAATGACATTCTTATTGTGCAAATTTATGTGGATGATATTATTTTTGGTTCTACTAATGAATCTCTTTGCAAAGCTTTTGAATCATGCATGAAGGATGAATTCGAAATGTCTATGATGGGGGAACTCAACTATTTCCTTGGACTCCAAATCAAGCAAAGAAGGATGGGATCTTCATCAATCAAGCCAAGTACACAAAGGAACTAATCAAAAGGTTTGGGCTTGAAGAATCTAAAGTAAGCAAAACTCCCATGGCAACAACTACAAAGCTTGACAAGGATGAACAAGGTAAAAGTGTAGACATTAAATTATACCGTAGCATGATTGGTAGCTTGCTTTATTTGACGGCTAGTAGGCCGGATATTATGTTTTCCGTTTGTCTTTGTGCACGTTTTCAATCTTGTCCTAAAGAGTCTCACATAATTGCGGTTAAACGCATAATTAGATACCTTAAGGGCACCATTGAAATGGGTTTGTGGTATCCGAAAATCGGCCAATTTTCAATGACTAGTTTTTCGGATGCCGACTATGCGGGTTGTAGGGTAGATAGGAAGAGTACAAGTGGAACATGTCAATTCTTAGGTAATTGTCTTGTATCTTGGTCTTCCAAAAAGCAAAATTCGGTAGCCCTATCAACCGCCGAGGCGGAGTATGTTGCGGCCGGAGCTTGTTGTGCACAAGTTCTTTGGATGAAACATACTCTCCTTGACTATGATTTACACTTTGATCATGTTAAAATATTTTGTGATAATACTAGTACTATTCACATGACAAAGAATGCAAATCAACATAGTAAAACCAAACACATTGACATTAGGTATCACTTTCTTAGAGATCATTATGAGAAAGGTGATATTGTTATTGAATATGTTTCTACCGATTTTCAACTTGCCGATATTTTTACTAAACCATTAGACTATGCTAGATTTTCATTTATTTGTGGTGAGTTGAATGTTTGTATTATGGATTCTTAAAAATATATATATATATAATTTCATTTATTGGTATTTTAACCCTTTTTGATGTATGACAAAAAGGGGGAGAATAAGTTTGAGAGTTTGATATTTTGAATTTGTTTGAGTTTGTTAAGTTTGTTTATTTAAGTCTTTGACAAAACTATTTTGCCTTGAATGCTTTATGTATTGTGCTTCCATAGTCAAATTTTTATACATAGCATTATTTGAGGGGGAGTTTTCCAAACTCCTCTTCCATGTTTATTTAAATAACCTATATGTTTTGTCATCATCAAAAAGGGGGAGATTGTTGGCCCAAGATTACAATCACCCATGATTAGTGTATTTTGATGATTACAAAACATATTAGTTATTTGTACTAATAACATTTGTTGTTTAAGTGTGTTTCAGATTTCTATTCATTCTAGAAGTCTTCTCTCACAAATACAAGGATTTGGACTCAAGTCAACTCCAATTAGGCTCAAGGAACAAGTGTTGAAGATCATATGAAGAAGCCTATTGAAGATCTTGAAGTCTTAGAATCATTGTAAGAAATAGAATGTTAAAGTTTGAGTATATGAAATTTGGCTCTAAGATTTGCACACACATTTGTTTCATATATTTCCTATATTTTGAAAATGGGAAAATGGCTATTTCTAAGTTTTATGCCTTAGTTTATATATACATGTACCAAAAGTTTTATATCCTGAAAATCTTGTATATAACATGTGTATAAACTATTTTCTGCATAATACTTAGCTATATGTATTTTTAAAATATTTCACAAAATTTTTCTAAAAACCTGCAGTTTTTCTGTTTCAGACAACTTCGGTCGACCGGCCCGGTCGACCGGCAATGTGTCTGGACATGCACTGTTTGTGCATGTCTGTCGGTCGACCGGACCGGTCGACCGACGGAGAGCAAATTGCTCTCAGGTTGTTTCGGTCGACCGGACCGGTCGACCGAAAGAAGGAAACTATGTTTCCTCTTTTGGGACGGTCGACCGGACCGGTCGACCGGGCGCCAACGGCTCTTTGCAGCTGTGCTGGCGGTCGACCGGACCGGTCGACCGCCAGGCCTGCAACAAGCCTAACGGCTCTTTCCTCTTTGGGCAGTTCTGAAAAACTGTTTTTATTTTCAGCTTTAACAGATTTTTGGAGAGTTGTTGTGGAGCTTTTTCAGAGAAAATAAGACAAAAAGAAATTGTTTTTAACCTATTTTCTAACCCTATAAATAGAGGAGAAGTCTCTCTTGCATATCACTTAGAAAAATCCTCAAGTTTGCATTGTTTTCAAAAGAGAAAAGAAAAGAGTTTAAAGCTTTCATTTCAATTCTTTTTGAGCTAGTTTTTCAGTTGTGTTTGATTGCTAATATCACTCTACAACTGAAGTTTTTCTCACCACACTTCATAGAGCCAAAAATCCAATACTCATTCTATAGTGAAGTTGTAATTCAAGTGAGAGTGTTTGTAAAAGAGTTTGAGAAATAGTGTAGTGATCTTGTTGTGATCACTTGGTTCTTGTAATCCTTTCCTTGTGGAGCAACCTCTTCGGTAGAGGTCCTTTGTACTCGGTGGAGCTCGGTGCTCGGTCTTCGGTAGACCAAATTGTAAAGGCATCCTCGGTGGATAGTGGAAACCCTTCACGGAGGTGAAGGCGGGGACTAGAGCAAGTGTGCTTGAACCTCGAAACAAATCATCTTGTTTGCGATTGCCTTTGCGTTATTCTTGCTTACAATTTCTCTTGTTTTATATTGTCTTGAATTATTTGCTTGAGAACTAACCCTTTACTTGTGCAATCTTGTCTTGTTCACTTTACTTGCTATATTGCTTGTGTGTATTTCATCATAGCATTTCATCCTTTACTTGTTCGATCATATCTCATACAACACGGTTGCATTGCGCACCTCTAACCCATATCTAGGGGAATTGGGAGGAAGGAGTTCAGAACCTCGCAAGGGGTATTCGGCTCTTAGTCGTGTTTTGAGAGATCGTTGCATCACTCATTTAATTAAAGTTTAAAAAGATCATTAGATTAGTATTCACACCTATTCACCCCCCCTCTAGGTGTTTTTCAATATGTATATAAATGATCAATAATGACAATGAAAGATATAAAGAGTAGAGAGTTGAGAGATAGAAGATCAAACGCAAACACAAGAATATGTTTCGAGGTTCGAGCCACTACTCTACGTCCCCGCCATCACACAGAAGGATTTCAACTATCCACTATTGGATCTTCCACAAAGAGACCTCCACCGAGGAATTACAAATATAAACCGGAGTACACAACTCCAACTTTCTCACACACCTCTATACAAGAGGTAGGCACTAAGCCAAGCACAAAGTAAAGAAAAGATTACAACTTGATGATCCAAATGATCACAAATAACTCATGGTGATCACAAAGGATCACAAACAAAAAGCTCTCACAAACAAGATCCTAGAGGATTTTGCAATAAAAAGATCAAATATGTGAGTGCACAAAGTTTTTGAGAAAGAAAACACAAATAAAACACTTGGGAAAAACTCTTGAATTGATAAAGAAATGAAGAACAAGAAAGTAAATTTCCAAAACTTGTTTTCTTTTGATTTTTTAAAACCTTGAAACAAATAAAGATATATAATTTTTGATGCTCAAAAACTTATTTTGAAAACTTGTTGAGAACTCTGTAGAAGGTACGAATTTTGGCTCTCAAAAATCACAGTAAAAACTAGTCCCAAAAATCTCTTTTTATAACCTTTTAAAATTATAGCTGTTGGGGTCCAGAAAAGGTCAGAATTTGCCTGTCAGTCACTTCTCGGTCGATTGGCCAACGGTCGAATTTTCGACCGTTTGAGGTTGTTGGTTGACCCCTGGTCGACCGCCCCCTAGGTAAAGGCCTATCGATCAACCGCTCGGTCGACTCCCAAGGACTTGGGCTTGTGCATGTCCTGTGCACGTCTGTCAACCGTCCGGTCGACCGAGCCAGGCGTTGGTCGACCGGTCGGTCGGCCGACAGTAGCCCAAAATTAGGTATTATGGGGTCAAATATTTTGACTTTTAAATACCTATAAATTCCCATAAAATCTCATAAAATGCACAAAAATAAGTTCATGTAAGCACTTGAAATACAAATATATTTGATCAAAGATCAAGGTATATTACAAACAGTTTGAACTATTTTTTAGGCATAGAAATTTAAGCTTAAAACAAACCGGTATTTTCCAAAAACCAATTTTGAAATGGAAAGCCGATTTTTCTTCAAACTTTTATAAATACAAAAACAAGATATTGAAACACATTTGAAGCATAGAGTGTATGGGTAGAATCCAATACACATTGTAAATGATATATCTTTTTTTTTTGATAATAAATCTCAAAATAAGTTTTTATAAAAATAAAACTCTAACACATGACTAGATACATCAAATAAGTTTTTATAAACATATGAAGTATAAATGCATATGGATGAAATCCAACATACATATAAATCATGTAAACTTGTTTTGATTCTATCTATTCATGAAACCAAAATATGAATATTTAAAACTCAAAAAACGGTTAAAACGAAACGAAAACTTTTGAACGTGTGTGTATATACTTGAGCATATGAAAACTAAACTACCCTTACACAAGATCTAAATTAAAAACAAACATAAATCGAAATCTTCTCATCGATCTTCATCTCCAAGATGACTCGGTCTAAACTTGATCCATATGAGCTTGACTCCTCTTGAGTTCTAGATGCGATCTTAACGCGCGAGCTTTTGAATCTACATGTGATAGCTTCGAAATTCGACTTTGAATCTTTTATTGAAATTAAATACCTACTAAGACCTTAATGAATATTTAAAACTATCCAAACATAAATTCATTAGTAACTTAATTTTATAATTATCAAAATTAATGTGAAAGACTTTTGGGTAAACACTTTGACTTGACGGGAAATATTTTCACACTTATTTGTGACTGTTGGCTATCAAAGCAAATGTGATTTGATGTGACGCTCTCTTGTGACGCTTTCAACACGCCCGACTTTTATTATCTGTCAGCAGCCCTTGTCTTTATCGTTTTCATACTGGTCGTGAAATGAGGTCTTAAAGAGATTTGAGAGAGGCGTCTTTCTCTCATCGTGTCTTGTCTAGCGTTTCGACCTCTTGTCCGGTAAGCATAATAATTATTGAAAATCGATTCACCACCAACTCTCTTCCCGATGATGTCACTTACATCACTTAGATAGAAAATTTTCTCTCTCCTTTCCCGCTCTTTTTCTCGTGCCGGGGCGGAGGGCCAGAAGGCGGGGCAGACCGAGCCCTTCATGTCCGGTTAATTAGCGCCGCCCCGGTCCGGGCAGGTCATTTTTGGAACCCGGGTCCGGCCCGTGACTCGGGGGATCCGAATCCGGATCCGGATCCGGGCCGGCCTGGGGTTCATTTAAAAAAATAAAAAATAATTTTGTGAATTATTAAATATTATTATTTTCTAACAATTGTTTTGTGAGTTAGTTGGTCATTAGATTTGTATGGTTGAGGTGAGGTCATGGGTTCGAGTCTTTGAAATTTACAATTAATTTTTACATTTTATTTGATTGATGGAGGGGGTTGCTAGCGGCGGGGGACAGTGGACGGCGGCCCGGGCGGTCGGCGATCCTTTGAAGATTGAAATTGGCTCTTCAATTTCTAGCACAAATGAAAAGCCTATGTATCCTGAAGAATAAAGTTCTTGTGTCCTCCATAATATACAGAAAGGGCATAGGAGCAACAAATTCCTTTAACTTCGAAGCTGTAGAGATTAGAGATTATTTGCATTATTTCCCTCTATCACCAAACAGAGAAAATAAAGGGGAACATAAAAAAGAGGAAAAATGAAGAGAAGACCTTACAGGAATTACAATGGAAGAACTTTACTCGAGAAGATCAATTCTATCTCCTTCTCAACCTTAAACATTGGTTATTTCATCGCTTTTAGATTAGTTTAGCGTCTAACTTCAATCATCCATCAATTAATAAGATCTCACCCGAAACCACATGATAATCAACTTAAAATCGGACAAATGCGAGGCAGGATTACAACAGCCACTTTGATTAGTTTAAGATCATGCAATCGAGGACCAACTCGGCAAAATTGAAAAGTATCTACACAAATTATTTTAAAAAGCCTCAACTTGCTCATAGAGAGGTCTTCATAAACAGCACCAAGAACAAAGAACAAAGAGCATGATGCTCAGAAACTAATCGCCTGGCATCATTTTGGGTTTATCAGTCTGTTCAAACCTCTTCTAGCTCATATCAGCTCCATACTGGTCACAATTGAGACTTGGCTATCAACAGATGTAGCCATTTAAACCAATATCAAAGATAACGAAAGCAGCAAATCTTGTTCAACAGCACAAAATTCTCAAACCACCGTATACATCATAATACATTTGTTCTTATTTATTTATTTCTTGTTTACTCGAACTCGTAGTGCATGTTTACTGCATATGCCATGTACTACCAGTTTGGTTACTCGAATGGAAGTACCTTTGTTTTTTCGTAGAGAAGACCAGAAGGACTGCCATCGGGAAGTAAGGCTAACATCACAGGACCTTCAGCACCTTCTTCGACAGTTGAGGTCCCTGTATTGTAGGTTATGTCCGTCTTGACAAAACCGGGAGCTGCACAGTTAATGCAGAATGTGGGATATCTCTTGGCGAGAATCCTTGTATAGGTGTTCATGGCTGCTTTAGAGATTTTGTAAGCCGATGGTGTAGTTGGCCAGCCATTGAGTTTGAGCTTTCCTTCCTTTAAGTCACGTAGAAAGGATTGGATGACTTCATCCAATCTCTTTTCTGTTTGCTCGTCTACATCACCGACTGCTTTTCTAATGTTCTCGTTGGGGATGAACTGAAATGAAACATGTCATTCTTTCACTTTGTCGGAAAAAAACATGCGATAACAAGATATAGAAATTGAAACCGATAATCCTCAAGTATAAAATGTGTGAAATGGCTCATATATGAAAAAAAATTTAACACTGAAGTTTGATGAGATTGAATTATAAAGTCTATGTTTAAATCCAGACTACTCCCAACCATGAAGACTTGAAAGTGAGGAAAGACACTGTCACGTGGCAAACTTCATGCAAAACTTTGAAATTTGGAAGAATGTCCCACATGCGCATGAGATGAACCACCCAAATAGGCAATTTTAAGTCGAGAAGTTTGTTTGATCTACCCATTATTTCTATCTGGGAGAGACCCACAGGGTTAAAAAAAACCACAAATTAAATGGGCCAAAGTCTAGTTCCTTTATTGGATTGAACTGCTAGGAGAACAAGAACAAGAATAAAATAGTCTTTGTTGTCTTGTGTAAAGATTGCATGTAGCTTATGTCGAAAGGTTTCAAGGGAAATGTATTCCTATTTTGATATTAGAAAAGTTCTAACCAACAAAAAAAAATAAATAGGACCATGATGGACTTTGTCCTTTTCTTAGTAAGCAAATTCTCCTATGCTCATCCAGAGGATGAATATAATTTGTTGTGACAACTACAATGATTTAGAAATAATCTATGAATTTCAATGTCACAGTGTTAGGATTTTACCTTGTTTTCAAGAATAGATGATGGTCCAAGAGGATCTAATCCGACTGGTGGAGAAGAAAAACGAAGAAAAGAAGCAGATCAAGTCAGGCTAGTGAACTAACAAGTTACATTAGTCAAATAATCTGGTATACTAGTCGACTAATATGATAAACAGAAAGTGGACTAATTGCAGTAGTTGACTTATATTCATTATAAGTCGACTCATGCAAGGACTAGTCAATTACTCTGTAGGACCAAGTCGACTGATCTGATGCACGAATCTGTCTGTTTTGAATTTTGTGCTAGTAGATTTCTCTTTCCGGTTGGAGTTCGAATAGAAACCAGTCTCTATTGTATGAAAGATTAGTTTCTAAAGTAAAGGGTTTAGAATTCTTCTCAATCAAGGAAAGTTATTCAAGCATCCAACGACCAAGACCATCTCATAGTCTGAATAGGATTTGTGTATAAAGTCCTATATATATATATATATATATATATATATATATATATATATATATATATATATATATATATATATATATATATATTGTAACCTAGTGTATTGAATTATCTCAAACAAAGCAGATTAGAAAAGGCCAAGAAAGAGAGAGAAAGGTGGCAATGCATAGAGAGAAGGTATACTCTCGTAATCTGGGTGTAGATTCAAGGAGAAAGTGAACACTTTTATAGGATCAAGGGGAATGTTAGATCCTTATTGTATCAAGTTTATTAATAATACTCTCTAAAGTCTCTCCCTATGAACATAGGCTAAGTTTAGACCGAACCACGTTAAATACTCATGTTATTACTATTACTCTTTTGTCTAGGAATAGCTAGTTTGTTCGACATAGTTTTTCTTTTACAAGTACTGATCATATCTCTAAAGTTGTTCGCAGCGCACAATAATTGGTATGAGAGCGCCAGTTGTGTAACAACAATTGGTACAAGACCTTAAGGTTAGCAAAAGACGATTATGTCAGAGATAAACAGTTTTACCATAAAGTTCGAGGTCGAGAAGTTCAATGAAACAGGAAACTTCGGTTTATAACAAATGAGGGTAAAGACGTTGCTAGTGCAACAGAGTCTTCACAAGACCTTGCAGGAAAAATCAGCAGAACCTGCATGTATGTTTCAAATGAGAGTTGGGAGGAGACTGATTTAAAAGCAGCAAGCACGATCCAGCTATGTCTCGCAAATGAGTTTATGTACAACGTCATGGATGAAGAAACAACCACGAGATTGTGATTAAAAGTTAGAAATATTTTATATGACAAAAGCCTCTCCAATAAGCTGTATCTCAAGAAACAATTATATAGCCTACGCACGAAGGGAAGGGCACCTGTGTTGGAACATCTAAACTTCTTTAACAAGGTCATCAGCGAGCTTTTAGCTGTTATGTCAAGATCGATGAGGACAAGATATTGATACTTCTCAGTTCATTTTCACGGTCATACGATCAGATCACCACCACCATATTATACGGTAAGAAAACTCTCATCTTAGAAGAGTCACGTCCACTCTCTTATCTAATGAGATCATGAAAAGGCCAAATCAAGAGAAGCAAGAAGGATTGGGTTTGGTGATCACTGGAAAGAAAGGAAGAGAAGAAAAGAAAGGTTCGGGCTCGTTGAAAGCGTGTCATTTTTATCACATGGAAAATAATTGAAAGAATGACTGCAAGTATCGACAAGAGTGGTTGAAAAAAGGGAGCAAGTTGTGGAGGCAGATGTAGCAATGAGCGGTATTGACACCAAAGTATTAATGACTTCCTATGTTGAAGACAACACTTTTCAAGATAAAATGTGGTATTTGATTCTGTTAGTACGGTTTATGTATGTTCCCAGAAGGAGCTATTCAACTCCTTAATTGCTAAGGAGGAAAAGACTGGCAAGATGATGGATGGCTTGCGAGGTAATCTACATTGTGACAGTCAATGTTACAGAAATAGATGGGACGGTGTATGCTCTGAAGGCGGTTCAGTATGTTCCAAAGTCACCGTACAATCTAATATTCATAAGAGTTCTTGACGAAGAAGGATACCAGATCCAAGTGCAATAAGATGTCGTCATAATTACCAAAGAAGATAGAATAATCCGAGAAGGAGAGAAGTGTGAAGGGTTATACAAATTAAATAAAGGACACTCACTTCAAGGTGGAGTTTCATGGACAATCTTGAAAGGAAGCTCTTCACAAGGTGAGCTTCAAGGAAAACTGCAACGGGACGTGAACTGAATCAGAATGTTGCAGAAAAGAGAAAGGATGCATTCGAATGAGGCCCAAAATGGCCCAAGTCATGACGGTAAATTAGACAAAGACCTTGGGGAGAGGAGGCAAGAGTTAAAGGCTTCATGATACAGTTACAAGTAAGAAAAGAATCAAGATAGTAACTCAAAACTCAAGGTGTTTTGCGAAAGGCTTGAAAAGTAAGTTCAAAACTCAAGGTGTTTTGCGAAAGGCTTGAAAAGCAAGTCAATGTGGAGATTGTTGGGATTTTGCCATGTTTTCAAGAGATGATGTCCAAGAAAATCTAATCCTATTGGAGAAGAAAAAGAATGAAAAAAAAAGCAGATCAAGGCAGGTTAGTCGACTTATAATCGACAACACGTATTATTAGTCGACTAATCAGCTATACTAGTCGACTAACATGACAAACAGAAAGTGAAGTGATTACAGTAGTCCATTATAAGTCGACTCATGCTGGGATTAGTCGACTAGTCCGCAGGACCAAGTCGACTAATCTGATGCACGAATCAGTCTGTTTTAGGATTTTGTGCGAGCATGTTTCCCTTTTTGAATGAAGTTCGAATAGAAATCAGTTTTCATTCTATGAAAAGTTTGTTTTTAAAGTTTGAAGGGTCAGAATTCTTCTAAATTAAGAAAAATTCTTCAAGCATCCGACAACCAAAATCATTTCATAGTCAAGATAGGATTTGTGTTGTAAAGTCTTATAAATATAAATTGTAACCTAATGTATTGAATTATCATAAACAAAGCAGATCAGAGGAAGTCAAAAAAGAGAAAGGATGGTGACGGTGCATAGAAAGAAGGTATACTATTGTAATCAAGGTGTAAATTCAAAGAGAGGGTGAATATTCTTGTGGGATCAACAGAAAGGTTAAATTTCTATTAATCAAGTTTATTAATAATACTCTTTTTAGTTCTCTCTCCCTGAACGTAGACAAAGTTTGAGCCAAACCATATTAAATCCTTGTATTATTATTATTACTCTTTTGTCTATGTATAGCTAGTTTGCTTTGCAATAATTTTTCTTTTACAAATACTGATCATATCGCCAAGGTTTTCCGCTACGCACAACAATTGATATCAGAGCTCCAATTGTGTAATAACACATAAATATTACTAGACCTAGTTGAATCATAGAAATCTGTTTGGGGAGCTTTTCTATTTTGAACAGAGAAGAATTGGACTACTTACCCCAAACCAACACTTCCACCTTAAAAAGTCATATTTATAGCAGGTGTTATGCATTTTTAGGAGATGTTAAGAGATGTATTGTAACATCAGGTATAATGAACTTGCGCTACCACCGGTAACACCACCTAAGAGTGGTGTTATTTACACCAATCTCTCCATCAAAAGTAAGATTTCTTTTAAATTATCATTCTAGTAAGTTAGATGCTAGAGAAGCAAGCTAACATCCATCAACACTCACTTGTAGAATGTAATAGCAAACAGCACAATCATCAGCACTATAGATTGAAATATAATATATGATGTAATTTGTGATTATTTTTGAAAAAAACAGGTCTTCAAACTTTTTAGCTGACATTGTGGAATTACAGTATAGCTAACATTGAAGGAACTCTTTAGTTTTGATTTCTTACACTTAGAAGCCCATAGTGAGAGGAAACATTCACTATTCTTGGTGATTGTGCTAGCTCAAGAAGGGGGATCATTGCTTCAATTACTCTCTTCATGCCATAATAGTTTGTGTTGAAGCATTTCTCTGCCTCTCCATAAGGCTCTACTGTAACTTCCAAATACTTTAGGAATCTAAGATATTCATCTTCCTGCTCAATGAAATCAACGCTTTCCATCAGATTCCCAGAATCATACTACCACAACTACTAACAAAATTTGTTAAGTAATTTCTAAAAAATGCAACATGGATGCAAACATAGCAGATATAAAGTTGATACAGGTATTGCTGTATTTATATTTGTTTCTTAATTTAAGTGGATAAAGGTATTTCTACCAATATTGTTTGTATAGCACGGTCGATGTGATAAAAACTGATCCAGATCAAACCAAAATGGATAATAACTAAACAGTATTGAGTATGATCAGTGATCAGGAACAAGATCAGTGATCAGGAACAAAATAAGTATGACATTCAATTTTAGTCTGTTCTTACACCTAAATAGGAAAATATATAAAATCACATGATTTGTTGATCGTTTCTCTCCGTTTTTTCTTTGAGGAAAAGGGTGAGATTCCTACATGTACATTTTCTCAGGCAAAAAGCCCTACATATACTAATGAGCTATTGATCGTTCTTTTATAAAATGAAATATTAGATTTCCGTAATGTTACATCATGCACTGGGCGTGTCATGTATTCTATTATTTAGATATCTATTTGGATACTCAAATAGTTTTGCACTATCCATATTCATGTCCATATTTTAACGATGGATATTGGATTCTATATTGCAGGGGACAATTTTGAAATAAGCCATCATTTTTAAAATAATTTAAAAATAGACTCTTTAAAAATAATTAGCAAAACTGACTTTTGACATGCTACGTCGGTCAACGATTGACTCGCAATGCCAACGTGGTGTGTCTAACTGGAACTGAATGTTTTAAAAGACTCCGGGGTTGCAATCCTGGAGAATTTTTTTTTTTTTTTGACTTTTTAACAGACTCCGGGGTTGACAACCCGGAGTTCAAATACCCACAAAAATTAAAAGTGTGTCAGAACGGGAGTTCTCTTAGAGAAGGAAAAAAAATTGTGAGAACTCCAACCTTGACAAGGCCGGAGTTGTCTTAGACCCAAATTACGAGCTTGTAATAAGAAGCTTGTAAATAAGAGCTTGGGGGGGGGGGGGGGGGGGGGGGGTTTCAAGCTTGTAAATAATCACACTTTGTTTATTTTAACAGATCTTTGAACTCTGGTGTTGTCAACTACAGAATTTTTATTAAAAAGTCAAAAAAAATAATATTTTGTCTGGGATTATCAATCCCGGAATTTTTAAAACAAATTAGTAGAGAGTCGACTGTTGGCTTACGTGACGCCGACGTGACGTGTCAGATACCGGTTTTACTATTATTTTTTGAGAAGAGTCTGTTTTTAAAGTTATTTTTAAAATGAGCTTAATTCACAAATGTCCTGACTGCAAAAATACAGAAACTGAGCCAGATTTGGATTGGATTACTTCTATCTGTTTGCATGCATCTCCACAATAAACTAGAATTTCTCAGATTTCTGAGATCATGACTCTAATATGAATAAGTTCTATCAATTCTGATATCAGTAGTAGGATTTTACCTCTTCTTTGGGCGAAAACGAGGGCTGATGATCTGTAGGTTGCTTGTGATCTATCATACCCCCACTAACTGCTGCATTGTTGACCTGTAATAAAATAAACACCAGCTTTTCCATTCTTATAAATATAAATTATGATGAATTATGTGTTGCTATATCACCACCTTCTTCCTGTATTATGCACACTGGAGAAAATTAAAGTTAATCCTTACCAAAATATCAAGCTTCCCAATTGGGTCTTGACAAAATTTGCCAGTGAAGCAACACTTGAAGGATCAGCTACATCCAACTGATGAAACAAAACATCAGAAGCCCCAGAGCTTTTGAGCTTCTCAACAGCTTCAGTGCCCCTTCCTTCATCTCTAGCTGTTAATATCACCAGGACTCCATGGGATGCTAGCTGCCTGCAAATCTCCAAGCCAATTCCTTTGTTGGCCCCTGTCACTAGGCAATCCTGGAAAGCAAAAAAAAAAAAAAAACCTTGTGCTTGTAACTTGAAAACAACAAAATTTAGATGGAATTAAACAGCAAATAGATACCTTTTTGTGGATTCTTTGCTGACGGACCCTTCCATGTCTCTAAACTCTATGCTAATTGGGTTGTGTGTGTGTGTATCTATAGTAAGAAAATGTACTTGATAAAATAAATATAAACAAAAAGACAAAATACAGTGGGAAAAAAATAAATAAAAAGTCCACGCTTTGACAGTTCCAGAATTTCCTTTCCATGGGCCGGGATTCTTGGCCGAGCAGCGACTTTCCCTTATCCACGATAAATTTCGTAAGTGGCCTGCATTTATTGTTAATTTAGTTCATTGGTGCAGCAACTTCGAGAATCACGTGGGTGAAGCCAGGTGGCCCGCTGAATATGAACGTGTGGCGGTCGTTCAAATAAGTAGCAATCTTACAACAGCAACCGCTAAGCCATTTGTCCCAAGTATCTGGGCATACTACAAACCCAAAGAGATTTATGTCGCTTCAACTCATTCCTATCCAGCAATATCTCTTCACTAAAATCTTTAGCCTTTATATCTTGTCGTATTACTTCTATTCATGTTTTTTACGGTCTCCCCTGCACTCTTTAAACTTGCCTTAATTTGATGCGCTCTCCTCGCCGGACTGGCGCATCTGTAAGTTTACGTCACACATGATCAAACCATCGTAACTGGTTTTCTCTCATCTTCTTTTTATAGAGGCTGCGCCTATCTTAATACGAATATCTTCATTTATCACCTTATCTCTCCTCGTGTTGCCAAACATCCAACGAAGTATGAGCATTTCTGCTACACTCATCTTCTAAGCATGAAATCTCTTTATAGCTAAACATTCTGTGTCATATAACAACGCTGACCTAAAAACAGTCCGATAAAACTTTCCCTTCAGCCATAATGGAATATTACGATCACATAAAACTCCTGTCGCGCCTCTCCATTTCTACCAGCCTGTTTGGATCTTATGGTTGGCATCACTATTAATTTCCTCATCTTTTTGGATAATAGAACTCAAGTACTTAAAATGACTGCTCATCGGTATTTCTTGACCATCTAGTGTCACAATAATATAATCTCGTTATTTACTGAATTTACACTCCATATACTCTGTTTTGGTCCTACTTAATCTAAAACCTCGAGATTTTAGAGTTTACCTCCATAACTCTAATTTTGCATTTACACAATCTTGATACGCAAATATGTAAATCAAACACACGGAGCCGCCGACCAAGCACATCTTAAGCGGCAGGCGGAGCTGAGGCTATGTGGCCGAGTGGCTAACAGCCCTCTTATGACGAGGAGATCCTGTGATTCGGATCCTTTCTGACTCTCGTCGAGCAGATAATATTGATAAGTTCACCAAATACTACTCTGGTGATAAAAAAAAAAATTACATGCGGAGCCACATGTTGCCACGGTTCGGCACGACAGTACGTTCACCTCTTGTATTTCAGAAAAGTATCTTAAATTTTGTTTTTTTTTTTTTGAAAATGTATTTTTAATTAGATAGTCTAATTTTATCACACATTTAGTATTATCAGCACATTCTCGTTAATAAGAATGAAAGTCTGGTTATTTCAGGTCTCTACTATTAAAATCTCGCTCAGTATCATCACCAATCTTGATTCCCTGGATTGTTTTTGAAGGGAAAAAAAATCTTAATTAGATGCATTTATTTTTCAAACGACCTGTCTAAATTAGCTAGATATATTTTAGAAACATTAGCCTTGGTTAGTTGGTTTCAAATAACATCACCACCATCTATATTAGATATTGTAGTGGTCACCTTTAGACCCGTCTGAGATCATGACACGTGTTATGCACGACGTGTTGGGATTTAAGGTCGAACAAATAGTCCCACATCGGCTAGACGTGGGGATGGTCTTGGGTTTATAAGGATTTGGGCAACTCCACCTAAAAGGCTAGTCTTTTGGGATGGAGCCCCAGGTCCTTCAAGTGGTATCAGAGCCATGCCCCGAACTTAGTCGTGTGTGTGGGTGATGTTCGACGATGTATAGATGGCAAAAAAAAATAGCGCAAACGCGCAATGGGCCTGCCCACCCCACTGGCGCAAAAGGCGCAATAGACCCCTGTGAAGCTGTTTGGCTCTCGAGAAATTTGGCAGTGGTCCTCGTAGAGGAGTGACCAGGACTGCAAGTACTTCACATGCGCAAAAGGCGCAATAGACCCCTGTGAAGCTGTTTGGCTCTCGAGAAATTTGGCAGTGGTCCTCGTAGAGGAGTGACCAGGACTGCAAGTACTTCACATAAGGCGTGCCGCTCACCCACGCAGTGAAGAGGTGGATCTCGATGGAGCATTTGATCTTCAGTACGAAGATAGTTGCCGTACGAAGATAGTTGAGCTTGCAGGGAGACTCTTTGTTCGAGGGGGGGATTGTTGGGATTTAAGGTCGAACAAATAGTCCCACATCGGCTAGACGTGGGGATGGTCTTGGGTTTATAAGGATTTGGGCAACTCTACCTAAAAGGCTAGTCTTTTGGGATGGAGCCCCAGGTCCTTCACGACGTGTGGCCACCTTCAGAACACCTAATTCAAAGTCTTCTTCCAGTTTGAATTCCAAGCGGGTCGAATAATTAGAAGAAGAGGTAAATCTGATTACAGGAGATCTCCACCTCTAAAGTCCAATCCTTATTCAAACGGGACAGTTATCTCTCAGGATCAATTCGTCTTATCTACAGTAAGGCGCAGACTACCACATAAAGTTGGCATGTCCCCCATCTCGATTCAAACCGGGATGTTCAGCTCAACTGCCATCAAGATGTGGATTTTAAGTATTCAAACTGAGCAAGACTCTCTAACCTTATCTGTTTGACATAACATATATAAATAACAGATTCCTCCCAACGAAGAAGGGGATCACGATCGAAATCCAAAAACTCTAGCATACTAGAGAAGTCCACATGTAATCACTATTGTTATAGTGGAATTCTCCTCTCTCTCTCTCTCTTCATGGTTTTTCTCACTTTGAGTTTCTATGTAAGTTCTGTGTGTTTGTCCTTGCTATGATTTCAATTAAACTATCTCTCTCTATTATTTTGATGCGTGAATTGATTACTTAGGAATTCACCTAGTACATTTGTTGCTTTCATTGAGATCCTCTGAATCTTTACTTGGGATCTCTCGTCATCCATTATCACACCCCTTTCTTTAAGCTGTCTTGCATGAGCGTCAACCAGACTACATGTAACCCCATGATTGTTGATGTACGTTTCACAGTATCAATACAATTAAGTGTAACTAAATTAAGTTACACATTGCTGTTCACCCCAAAAAATTATTTTTTAAATATCTTATGGTATCACTGACATTAATTTTTATTTGTATCTTATCAAGTAAAATTTTATGTGATGAAAAAATATATATATAATTTATTGTAACTTACCCGTTTATATAGTCAAAAAATGTACATGATAAAATAAATATAGAACAAAAAGGCCAAATATAGTGGGAAAAAATAATTAAATAATCCACCCTTTTTGACTGTTCCAGAATTTCCTTTTCATGAGCCGGGATACTTGGCCTAGCAGCGCCTTTCTCTTCCCCATAATAAAAGTGGTAAGTGGCCTGCAATTATTGCATTTATTGTTAATTTAATTCAGTGGTGCAGAAACATCCAGAATCACGTGGGTGAAGTCAGGCTGGCGGTCGTTCAAATAAGTAGGAACTTGATACGCTAATAGGTGAATCAAACACACCGAGCCGCCGATCAAGCACATCTCAAGCGGCGAGTACAAGCGGAGCCGAGGCTATGTGCCTGAGTGGCGTACACCTCCCTTGTGATGTGATGAGGGGATTCTGTGATTCGGATCCTTTCAGATTCTCATATTGCAGATAATATTGATAAGTTCATCAAATATTTTTCTGATAGTAAAAAAAAATAAAAAAATAAGCGGAGCCACATGTAGCCAAGGCTCGGCACGACAGTACGTGCACCCCTTGTATTTCAGAAAGCATCTTAAATTTTGATGTTTTTTTTGAAATATATATATTTTTTTAATTAGATAGTCTAATTTTATCATACATTTACTATTATCAACACAGTCTGGTTAATAAGAATGAAAGTCTTGTAATTTCATGTCTCTCTATCAAAATCTAGCTCAGTATCATCACCAATCTTGATTGCCTGGATTGCTTTTGAAGGAAAAAAAGACCCTTAATTAGATGCATTTATTTTTCAAACTACCTATCTAAATTAGCTAGATATATTTTAGAAACACCTTGATTAGTTGGTTACAAATAACATCACCACCATCTATATTAGATATTGTAGCGGTCACCCTTTGACCCGTCTGAGATCATGACACGTGTCTATCCGGCCCCAAGGGATGCACGACGTGTGGTCACCTTCAGAACACCTCATTCAAAGTCTTCATTCAGTATGAATTCCAAATGGGTTGGATAATTAGAAGAAATGATAAATCTGATTACAGGAGATCTCCACCTCAAAAGTACAATCCTCGTTCAAACGGGACAGTTACCTCTCGGGAGCAATTCGTCTTATCTACAGCAAGACGCAGACTACCACATAAAGTTAGACTCTCCTCCATCTCGATTCAAATCGGGATGTTCAGCTCAACCGCCATCAAGATGTGGATTTTAAGTATTCAAACTGTGTGAGACTCTCTAGCCTTATATGTTTGACATAACTTGTATAAATAACAGATTTCTCCCAACGAGAAAGGCGATCATAATCAGAATCCAAAAACTCTAGCATACTAGAAAGTCTACATGTAATCATCATTGTTATAGTGGAATTCTCCTCTCTGTCCGTGGTTTTTCTCACTTTGGGATTTCACGTAAGTTCTATGTGTTTGTCCTTGCTATGATTTCGCTTTAACTATCTCTCTTCATTATTTTGATGCGTGAATTGATTCCTTAGGAATTCACCCACTGCGTTTGGTGCTTTCATTGAGATCTTCTGAATCTTTACTTGGGATCTCTCGTCATCCATTATCACACCCCTTACTCTAAACTACCTTGCATCCTATATGGCTCCGTCAAGAGAGAGCGTCAACCAGACTACATGTAACCCCATGATCCTTGATGTACGTATCACAGTATCAATACTCGATATGGCATATAAAGTTGATTTGACCGTCCTGATCGTCAGATTGAGCCGGTTTCAGTTTCAGATATTATTTTCTAATATTTTAAATTTTTCAGAATTTTCTGAAATTTTTCTGGATTATTTTGAAAAATTTCTGAAATCTGTGTCGACCGATATCGGCAATCGACTCTACTATTTTTATCATGTTATCTGTGTTATGGTATTTTGAGTTTTTTTGTGAATTTATGAAAAATCGGGCTACACTGGTGTCGACAAGGGCCGGCGAAACCTTCCAGGATTTTTAACTTACAAACCAGATTGCATTTCTTCAAACCGATTTTCATATTATTTCTCAGAAAAATATTCTCTATTCTACAAAATTTTAAGAAACCTTTCAGAGCTAGTCCAATATTGGCCCAATAAACTAATAGTAAAATATTATTATTTTTATATATATTCTTTTCTTCTCCTTTCTTCCAACTCCTCCTCCACCGCTATTAGCGCACCGCCTTCCTCTCCTTCCTCTATAAACCCTTTCTTTCTCTTTTTCTCTCTTTAATTCCTCTTTAACAAACTCTCTCTCTCTTTCTCTCTCTTCCCTCTCTCTTCTCTTTTTCCTCATTGTCTCTCTCCCCTCCCTCACGCTCCAGTCCAAGCCAGGGGCGGGCCTGACCCGCGCCCGCGGCCAGACGGCCGATGGCCGCGCGCCACCGCGCCTCCCCAACCGGGCCACCCTCTCCCTTTTTCTCTCCTCCTCTACTTTTTCTTCTTCTTTTCTCCTTCTTCTTTTCTTTTTCTTCCAGTTCTTCTCTCTCTCAATCTCTCTTCTCTCACCTCCTTGTGCGCGGGCCCAGACTGCCGGCGATGGCCTGGCCCCGTCGCCGGTTGCCGTCGGCCGCCGCACGACCTTGCCAGGTCAGCGCACGACTGCGCTGCCATGCCCCCTTCTCTCTTGTTCTCTTTCTCTCTCTCTAATGGGTTTAAACCCAATAGCTAAAACCAAACCCGTTAACCCAAATTTTATAACCCAAAACCCAATTAACCCACTTACCCACTATCCATTTTAGTCAAGCGAGTATGATTTTTGGATCCAAACCCGACCCACTATCAGCCCAAACCCGTACCTTATATGGAGAAAGGTAAAATTACAGAAAATCCCTGTTAATTTATAACATTTGAATTTTTAACATATTTATTACATATTTGATTTTAGTGTTCGGGTTATATCTGGAGCATCCGGACTTCAAATTAAACGATTTTGGAGTTGTTGCGATCGTAGAAAGATGAACTACATTCTTGTCATAATGCAGGAACTATTGTGTATGTGGAGGCTATTTCCTATACTGAGGCTTAGCGTACGTATGTGAGGGTATCTCCGCCTGCGTATGTACGTCATCATAGCGCCTCCGTACCCACGGGATCAAGGCGTTACACTACAGTTGCCCCCGCCGATCCAAAAGGAATAGGAAAAATTATCGAAGCGGCTGAGCCAGCAGACGGCCGGCCCAACCTATCTAATGTTCATATCTCTGCCGCTGAGGATTCTCATTCCAACACTGCTTTTCCACTTGGAATGCAGGCCGCCGAACTTGAGTTGCTGCTTAAAAGCGATTAACTCTTCTAGATGCTTTCCACCATACAGAAATAGATGGAGAACCAGCAAATGGAGATGATACGGCTCTACAAAGTTGATGCCTGTGAAAAAAGCGGCAACCCATATCTAGACACGACTGTTCAAACAAATCGGGACACAGGGAAAGTTGCAATCTTCTCCCATGACGGAAAGAAATGTGCGGGCTCCCGCTTAGCCAACACCTACATGGTAATCTGCTCACTCCATCAGAAGCTCGAGGCGCAACCGATCAGAGACCTACGACGATAATGAGAACCCTGAGAACTCTGAGCGTTCCTGAACCCTGAAGTTCCCTCACATAGTGGACATCACAGATCTGGTCCAGGAGCGGCTCTATCAAGCGAGTCAGTAGGTTTCAAAAGGGAGTATACAGCGGGATGAGTGATTGCACACATTTATTGCATATCTATTATTACATTCCTACATTTATCTTGTAATAAATCCTGTTAATTTTTTATCTTAATGTCTTATTTTGAAGGTTTATCTTAATGAAAGGAGAGAAAATAAGACCAAATAAAAGTCAGTTAAGACCAAATAAGGGCAAAGCCTTGTAGAAGCTATTAGATTCATGTGGATTATAAAGTAAGTAGCTAGATATTAGTGATTAGTAGTTAGATTGCCATAAGAGAAAAATTAGCTTTGAATTATGTTAGAGGTTAGAGAAGAAACCATGGAAGGAAAGAAGGAAGCTTTCATAGATTGACACTCTGTTATTTATTGTACTCTAAAATTGCATTTTTATCATCACTTTTACACATATATTCTTGATCATTCCTTTATTAATTAATGCTATTAACTCTCTTTTTGATTATGGTGTGTAGTTATTTAAATGAGAGGATAAAGATACAAGAAGCTTCATGTTATCCCTAATCCTATCTAAAGTTGGATTTTAAATTAAATTGAATCCAAAGGAGGAAAGGATTATCTTCATCTCCTATTCAAGTTCAAATTTAGAAGATAAAGTCCTAGAAGATGAATGGGACAAAACTAATTCTACAAGGAATAAGGAGGATAATTCAAATTAAATGGAATTCAAAATCAATTCAGACTCGGATTTAGACTGTACATGTTTTAGAATTCAGATCATAACTTTTACTACAGATATTCAAATCTGATGATTCAAAATGCTACAGAAAGAAGACTTGAAGGACTATAATTCTTCAGTTTATCCCTCTGTCAAATTCAGCCGTATGATGAGTAATATTTAGCAAACAACATGATGACTTGCTATAGGATTGAATTCCCTATTGAATTAGGAAACCTTCTAATTTGTATCCTAGTGTGATTAGCTTTGAGGTCTATTTAAAGAGTTGAAGTCTCTGATAATCTCTCATCTCCACATCAGAGATCACAACTTAAGAGGTTTTTAGCCTCTCTTTCATATTTCTTTTTGTAATTTTTAGATTCTACTTCTACTTCTAATTTAAAATTTGTGAGAAGGAGAAGTCATTATAATTCGAGGTGACAGATCAATACAAGGTGCTTTTGTTCTTTTCATATCTCTTTTGTGATTTACTTTATTTTTATTTTTTCTTATTTTATTAATTTCTTGCTTTCTTTTACTTGTCATGTTTACCATGAGTGGCAGATTTTCTCATGGCCTGTTAAGACATCACCACCATCACATCTAATGTCTAGTAGATAACCAGATTAGATCATATGCATGTCTACTCTAATTTTTATTCTTGAAGACTCGTTAGATAAGCAACTAGGTTAAATATTTGCTAATACTTCTTAACTGTTTTTCTTAATCTATGCTTGATGAAAATCTTGATATTTTAATGTTAAACTTTGATTAGTGTTATTGCAAATAGGGATAAGATTTGTTAAATACTTTCTAATGATTTTTTCCTACTTTATACTTGATTGACAACCTTGATATTGTAACGTTAAAACTTGGATGGTGTTATTTCAAATCATAACCTAGTTTCTATCCTTTGTATCTTACTTGATTTTGTGGTAGAATATCATGTTTAGGATTCGAAGTGAAGTAATTATCTATCTACCATTAGCATGTATGGTGGTTGATTATTAGTAAGCTGTGATCCTTTTTAGATTAATTCTTTTTTCATATACAATCCATCCCCTTTTTTTCACGTTCTTTAAACAGAGAAGATAATAAGAAGATAATATTATCAAAAAGCTTCCATCGCATCTTCCCTTGAGATTTGACCCGTTTAGCTCTTGCTACAGTGGTTAAATTGTAAAGATTCAGAGTTAAAACCAATCACATATACTTTTCATATTCTCTGTACTCTGTTTTGTGCAATCTATTATATCAACTCTCTCTTTCTTTCCTGAATCAATCTCTGCTCTAATACATGATCTAAAAAGAAAAGAAAAATACAAAAGAAGAAGAATAAAATCTACACTAAGCTACACTAGATGAGAGAAACCCTAGCCTACTGCTCTAAACTGAGTTTCTGGCTCATCAATGCGATATTTAGAGGCAAAAGGAGCTTTTGGATGACGAGATGACGCTGCACATCAAAAATCAGGGAATGGATCCCTAGAATTACCGGGAATATGCGGCAATTGCCCCGTTTTCGCGGCAAGATCAGGGAACCACTCCTTGATCTTTTGGCATCTAGTCTATCTTGTTTCGAAAATCTTATATATATATATATATATATATATATATATATATATATATATATATATATATATATATATATATATATATATATATATATATATATATATATATATATATATATATATATATATATATATATATATATGGTTTTGAGTATTTGTATTCATATTTCCTTCAGATATGTCTTCAATTCGAGGATCCAATATAGTCTTCTAAAAACTCTTGACTTGGCCTCCAAGAAAGAGAAAAATTATTCGAAATTGGGTTTAATTAGGCTCTTATTATCACTTTACCCCTAAACTCTTGATTATCTACAATAGAGACCAAAACATGGGTAAGAAACAGTATTTTATTCATAAAACGATAGAAAAATATGATATGAAGATGCATAATTGGATACTGATTGGTCGGTTCACAATTTTGCATATTTTTCGGCATTTTCTTTCCTGTTTTATTAATAAAACTCTACTACTAAACGTTTCTTGTCTTATGTGTATAGAGGTAATTAAGGAAAAAGGTAAAACTGAAATTATGGGCTAATAGTTGCTATTTTAGTAATAATTTCGTGAATTTCTTGAAGTCCACAGAAGTGCCCAATTTGAATACCACTTGAAGCCCAAATTAAGAGTCCAATATGCTCTATATTTAAAGATAATTTCAGAAACAAATAAAGACCTAGAAGCTTCCTCAGCTGAGAAAGTGTGTGGCCACAAGTTCAAGATCAGGGTCCAGGATCTTGCCACCTTGCCTTTGATCCTGTTCTTGGACATGTGGCTTCGTTTCTTGCACCCCAAGCATCTTAGCCTTATAAAAGAAGGATCATAGCCACAGAAAAGAGGGGTTGAAGAGCAGAGAATTTCTTTAGGTCTTTTCTTTAGTATTTTCTTGTATTTTGCTTTTCATTTTCTCTAACTTAGATTTGATCCAGATAAAAAGAGAATGTGATTGTGTAATTGAACTAGTGGGAATTCAATACAAAGAGTCTATTTTCTCTTCTTTACTCTTTTTTTGCAATGTTATTCACTTACTTCTAGTTATTGTTTTCATGCAACTTACTTCCTTCTAGTCTAACTAACTTTCTAACCATGACTAACTAATCACCAACACTATTAACTACTAACACTTGGATGATTAACTCAAATGATTCATTGGATGCATCTCTTGTAACCTTACCTTCTTGCAAGTGTTTTTGATTTTTCAATGAATATGAGTGCTAACTTCTCTTGCTAAATTGTGTTGATTCCCCCAAGTGATTCATGTGTGCCTTGTTTTAGTGCCTTTCCATTTGGTAAGTGCGTTGATGGAACATGAAGATGAGTTCTCACTTTGATTAATGCTAATAATCTTATGCTCAAGATTCTTATTCTTGCTAGCTAACCAATAGCTTTGATGATTTAATGAACTTGCTAATATTGTTATGCATGAGTTCTTTTGAGAATCACCAATCTTATGTTTCATTATTGAGAATTAATCAAGAGCCAATGATCCATCAAGGCAACATTACCAAGCTAAAAAAGATCACTCCATCCATTGAGTTATGCTTTAGTCTTGAAGAACTAAGGTGCCAATAAATTTAAATATGAGTCACAATTCATCTCAAGGGTTAGTATGTTAATAGTGCATAGTTGATTAGTTAGCTATGACTTTTCTCTTATATTCAAAACTTCTCATTTAAAAACAAATTTCACATTTCAACTTTCTTACTCTACTCTACTTCTTAAATCTTCTTCTAAACTTGTTTTATTTTATTTTCTTTCTACTTCACACTACTTTTTCATTTCAATTTCTCAAAACCATTTTCTTTTCCTAGTTTTCTTTTTTAATCCAAGCATTTTCTATCGCTTTCTACTTTTACACTTCACATTTTTTTTGTTTTTCGCTTCACATTTTCCACAACCCAACTACTTTTATTTTATTTTCACTTTCATAAACAACCACTTTCACAAGTCTTTTCTCTTTATCTTTTATTCATTTTTGAAACAAAGAAGAAGCTTTTAAAACGAACAACAAAATCGAACATAACGATTCTATTGCTTTTCCTCCTTGTGGATATGACCCGTATAGCTGCTTAGATATTATGGTAGATTCGAAGAAATATTAGTACTTTTTTAGCACACAGTTACATTTGAACTTACACATTTTTGTGCAACATTTTCATCCAAACAAATTTTTGGCGTCGTTGCTGGGGATGGGTAACGGTTTTCGTTTTTGTGCTAAAGAATTCTTCTTTGTTTCTGTGTGTGCAGGAACTGGAACAAAGAAACTAATTGTCGCAAATACATATAAGTGGTCTTGGTCCTCTGTTATGAAAGCAGAGACCAAGTACCCTCAGCATTGCAGCACAAACACGACTTTTGTCGCGTTTTCGCGGCAATCTGAGTGAACTACTCACTTTAGTTTTTTGCAAGGCTGCTGGAATTTCAAAATTAGCATTCTGAATTTATTAGTTTTCTTGTATGCCTCACCCTGTACACTGCTAATAATCAACAGTAACTCATTTGTTGCAAAAATTAAAAATTGGTCTAGACTCTTGCATTTTAGGGCACGTGTCTTTCCGATTCCTTTTAATTACTCTTGAAGAGTGATCGAGTAAGGTACACGAGCATTGCATTTATAATAGGATTAACATCTTGGGTGATTTATCGCTTTAAGTGTTATCTTGTTTTTAATATATTGAACACTTGCACAAAATTGACTCTAAGGGTAAATCCTAATAAACAAGATAAGGTGGGGAGTCATTACCCTCCTTTGACCAAAAAATCATCTCCAAGTGCATTCACAATCTCAAGCCTAAACTAAAATTTGATAGACGTTGGCCCATTAGAGACATCTTGGAATCAATAAGAGATTGACTGAACTTAGAAGAATCATACTCTTACTAAATCGATGTTTAAAGACTGGGGATTAAGAGGTTAAGCCTTGAATATTCAGTGGTTTGGTATAATTAATACCCGTTGCTTACGTACGGAGACCTCCTACTGAATTTTGCCCTACCTGATTGATTAGCTCGTAGTCGGGTTCATACAGCCTCTCTCGGGTAATTGACCAGTTAGGAGTCGTCTAGGTCCAAGTATCTTAGACTAAGCTTGGTGATTTTCTCCTTCTTTTTGTTTGTTTTTCTTTGTTACAGTTGTTTATTATTTGTACATTGTTTGTGGTATGAATTTGCATGCGAGAGCGATCAAGGGACCCAATCTCATCACGTCTAGTTAGGAACGCTCTGAATACACCTACACCATTCCCAGAGTTTAATCCAGTCATGACCAATCATGTTTCACTTCAGGACAAGTTTAATCTTATAAGGACATCACTTCCCTCCTGCATTCGGTTACCAAAAGCAAATGGTAACAATTTTGAGCTAAAATCATAATTCATAAACACTCTTCCTTGATTCTATAGCTTAGAGTATGAGGACACATATTTTTTCATAAGAGAATTTGAAGAAGAATGCTTGATGATACGGATTTCCCAGCTGGGGGAAGATGCCGTGAAATTAAGATTCATCACATCGCACTTAAAGATTTAGCAAAGAAGTGGTTGTATAGTCTAGCGGTCGATTCAATTTCATCATGAGATGATTTTGTCAAAGTTTTCTTGAAAAAATTCTACCATATTTACAAAATCGCTCTCATTCGAAAAAATATCATACAGTTTAGACAGAAGTCTAACGATTCATTTTGAAAGTACTTCAAGTGTTTTAAAGACTTATTAGCTCAGTGTCCACACTACGACATAGAGAAGTGGCGGCAGTGCCACATTTTCTATGACGATTTTAATTATCCAATGAAAACCCTCTTTGAAACAATGTGTTAAGAAGAATTTTTATGAAATGTCGAAGACCAGGGCTGGCATTTATTCGAAGATTTAGCTGAAAAAAATAATTCAATGGGAATCATGTTCAAATAAATTTAGGAATCAGAATCCCACATCTTCCAAAATCGGTCTTCATTCGATAGAATCCTCGATAGCTGCCGAAACTAAGATTTCCCACTTAATGAGAAGGCTAGAACTTCTAAAAATGCTAAATTTAGGTTGTACTTATTTTCATGCGTTGAACCATATCTTTGAAGAGTGTTCGGTATTTCTAGCTCAGCAGATGTTACCAGACAACATGAATGTAGCATTTGCTAGGTCTCACAACAATGCATATTCCAAAATATACAATCCGGGATAGAGGAATCATCCTAATTTTTTGTGGAGTCAGAATAGTCATGAGCAATACAGATCAAATTTTTCCAGCCAATTTTCTGCTCATAATTATCAACCCAACTTTCAGCCCAAGTTTTAGAATCAGGTTTTCCAACCCTTTTTCCAAAATCCTCATCCAAAGAAAAAACTGACTGATTTGGAAAGGGCTATGGAAACCCTATCCAAAACCCAAACTTTAATGATGAAGAGTCATAATCAGGCCATCAATAGGTTAGAGGTTTAAATTAGTCAATTGGCAAATTCTCTTAGTGAAAGACAGAAAGGAGCATTATCGAGCTAACTTTTGACTAATCCCAAAAACTCTTTCCCAATTCATGAGGTCTAAGATACACAACCGAACCAGTGCAACGTTATCTATATCTTATGATCAGAAAAAACAAGTGGACAATCAACTTTCCACACCCCCAGTGACCATCCAACAAAAGTCAGACTCGACTGAAACCTCCACATCTTCAAGTACCAATCCAACAACTTCAAAGTCTGTAGAAAATGAAAAAGAAAAATTAGCTGAATCAGTACATTAGCCTATAACACTTTTCTCGAATAGGCTAAAAAGTAACAAATCCAATGCATAAATGAAAAACAACCTAGAAATATTTAATCAAGTAAAAATAAACGTGTCGCTTCTTGATGCTATACAATAAGTGTTGGCCCAGAGGCCCATCACTCTAGTTTTTATGATGATTAACTCATGTAGTTATAGTTTACTAATGATCTTGTGCTTAATTAGTTTCAGATATTTGATCAAGATCTTAGTAGGTGATTAGCTTCAACAAAAGAGTTTTGGAGCTAACACATGTGGATTCAAGAGCTCGCGCATCAAGAATGCATCTAACACTCGGTTAGAGTCAAGCTCATTGGATCACGTTTGGATCGAGTAGGCTTGGAGACAAGAAGATCTTAGTTTGTTTAGTTTAGTATGTTTAGATTTTGTGTAAAGATAGATAGTGTTGATATGCTAAAGTTCACTCATACACACACAAGTTTCATGCGTTTGTTTTTTAGTTTTTTTGGTTTAACCGATTTCGATTTTCATATATATGATTTTCATGGATAGATAGAATCAAAACAAGTTTATATGGTTTAATGTATGTTAGATTTGATTTATATACATCTATACTTCATTTATTTAGAAAAACTTACTTTGATAGTCTATCTCATGAGTTTGAAGTTTTGTATTTAAACAAAACTTATTTTTGGATTTCGTATCAAAAATATAGATATATATCTTATATGTATATTGAATTCTATCCATATACAATATGCTTCAAATTTATTTCAATATCATGTTTTTGTATTTAGATAAGTTTTGGAGAAAACGATTTTCCATTTCAAAGTTTGATTTTTAGAAAATATAGTTTTTGTTTAAAAGCCAAATTTCAATATCACAAAAATGGTTCAAATAGTCTATAATATATGTTAATTTTCGGTCACACATGTTTGTTACTTAAAGATCTTATAAGAACTTATTTTTGTGAAATTTATGTGATTTTATCGGATTTAATTGAAGGTAAAAAGACCAAGTTTTTAATCCCCAAAATATGTGACCTAGCCTTCTGCTAGTCGACCGGACGATCGACCGACACAGAAGTCGGTTGACCGGTCTGGTCGACCGATGTGCACAAATGTGCACAACCTTTTGGCTTGAAGGCCGGTCGACCGGGCCGGTGGACCGTCTAGAGAGCTGTGCTCTCTGGATCTGGCCCCGGTCGACCGGGCGGTCCATCGGCCAGAGAGCTCTGCTCTCTGGATCCTGCCTCGGTCGACCGATAGCTCAACGGTGAGAAAAATGACCGTTGGCCGGTCGACCGGGCGGTCGACCGACGGCAGAGTTTTCTGTTGATTTGACCCATCGGCCAGTTTTGAAAGGGCTTATAAATAGCCCCTTCTTGGGCTATTTCATACAAGAATTTGAAGAGCAAATTTTTTCATCTTTATAAGTGTTTTAGCAAGAAGTTTTCAAAGAGTTTTTTAGCTAAAAAGTTCTATTTTTATTTGTTTTAAAGGGTTGAAAAAATCAAAGAAAAAGAGAAGTCTTTGAGAATTATTTTTTATCTTCATTTCTATTTTATCCCAGAAGTTTTCCCAAGTATTTTCTTTGTGATTTAGATTTTCAAACTCTTTGTTTGCTCACATTGAGCTATCATATCTATCCTATCTATAGGATCTTGTTTTGTGAGGAAAATTGGTTTGTGGTCTATTGTGATCACCATAGTTGTTTGTGATCTTTGTGATCACCAAGAGTTGTAATCTTTCTTTACTTTGGGTATCTCTCTAACTGTAGAGGTGATTGTGTTTGTTGGTGTCCGTCTAAGTATAGAGGTGATTGAGTTTATTGGCATCCCTCTAAGTGTAGAGGTGATTGTTGGAGTTTTGGCTTTGTGCCTTATCCCTCTAGTGTGAGGTGATTGTGCTTGTTTGGCTTAGTGCCTTATCCCTCTTGTGTGAGGTGATAGTTGTTGTGCCTTGCCTCTTGTGTAGAGGTTGTGTTTGTTGGAGAGAGGAGTTGTGTGCTCCTAATTTGTATTTGTCAAATCCTCAGTGGAGGTTCCCGGTGTGGGAGTCTTGTGTGAACGCTTAGTGAAAATCCTTCTGTGTGAAGGTGGAGACGTAGAGTAGTGGCTCGAACCTCAAAACATATCTTATTATTTGCGATTGATCCACTATCTCTAACTCTCTCTCTTATATTACCTTGCATTGTTTCATATTGTTCATATCATACATATATGCTTGGTATTGTTTGTATGTGCTCATACTTGTGTTGAACCAAGAGAGCTTCAAATAGCACCTCAACTCTTATTTAGAGGAATCTAGAGGAGTTAGTCCAGAGCCCTTAACCGGAAATTCGGCTATACTCTTTGGTTACACTAAGTGTGTTGCAATTAGTTTGTAATTTCGCATCATTTGTCATTAGATTAGCCATTTACCTATTCACCCCTCTAGGTGTATTTTCAATTGGTATCAGAGCCTACGATCCTGATATTAGGTTTAACCACTTAGGAGTGAGATCTTGGTTAGCTAATCTAGTATTTGCGTTTGCACACATACTTGTTTACACACACTCATGGATTACCTTGTCCCTCCCATGTTTGATATTTCTAACATCGATATGTGGAAGCTTAGAATGAGTGCCTACTTAAAAATCCTAGGCTTGCATGTTTACCTTACCGCTACCAAGAAATCTTATCTTGGTAATAGCAAGCATATAGAGGCCAATGCACAAACTCTAATGGCACTTAGAAATACTGTAAGCAAAGAATATCTTATGATAGTTTCTCATTGTGATTCCGCTTTTGTAGTGTGGAACACTTTGACATCTCCCAAGTTACAAACGACGAAATATGTGGAGGAAAAATCTAGTGGAGGAAAATCCGAACAAGCTTGCTACATGGTCCAAGGGAATGACTCCCTTGAGGTACATTCAAAAACTCAACTAGATGATTGTGCTAGTTCTTCAGGAGATGATATTATGGATGCCCATGCTTTGAATGAAGAACTATTCATTGTGTGTGATGCTTGAAAAATATAAAGTTTTGAAAGAAAAAAAAGCTTTGGATTAAAAGAAGAAAATAAGGATTTGTGTTCAAAACTTGATATGATTTTGCAAGAGAGGGATGAGATTTCAAGTGAAAGAGACTCCTTGAAATCCCAACTTAACCTTGCCCTTAATGAAAACAAACTTTTGAAAAATAAAAATGACTGTAATGATGTTTTGAAGAAAAATGAGACTTTGACTTCAAAACTTGAAATTGTGTTAAAAGAAAATGATTCTTTGAAAAACAAAATTATTTCTATTTCAAAGAAAAACACCTCCTGAAAAAATGATTTGTCTTCTCATGTTTGTCATGTTTCTATAACTTCATCTTCTAGTGATAAACATGATACATGCTCCACTTTGTCTTCAAGTATTAAAAATGATATTTGTACTTTGAAGAAAAGTGTTGATTGTTTGGGCTCCACTTTGAGCCAATGTATCATGAACTACACACGTTTAGAATCTATGTTTTGAAAGAAACATACTCCACCTATGCATGCATACCATATACGACATATACATGCTTCTCATGTTCACACGCATGACACTATGTATTCTCATGTGTACACTTGTACACATTGTGGACGTAAGGGCCACCTTGCAAAATTTTGTTATGATAGGATTAACAATTCTAATTTTACAAATGAATTTATTTGGGTTAGGAAAAGTGCTAACCCCCATGGACCCATAGAGTATGGGTACCAAAATCCACTCGTATTTTATTTGATGTAGGTGTGGGCTCTCGCTTGACGTGAGAGTGTTGGTGCCTTGAGGTGAATGCGTTCCGAGCTATATGGTAACATTTTTTGGATGCATCACTTTCAAGGGAAGTTTGATGGAAGAACCACCATGGTTTAGAGACTTAAAGATTACCCCTAAATGATTTTGGTAACTATCTCTAACTCCCATTTAGTTTACATGCTCCTATTGATGGATTTTTAGCATGTTTTAATTTTTCATGATTATTATGTTATATGCCATGATTAATTCGACTTGTGATATACATATATAGTATTTGAGATACACCCACGTTTATATGGATTTATATTTGTGTGTTCTCACTATTGTTTAGCTATTTTGTATATCCTAGTCTAAGACATGTGCATTTATATGATAATTATATTGGTTTATGTTTATGATTTTTGTAATTCATGATTTTGATTACATGTTTAGATGTAGCTTTCATTAAAACTTGTGTATATACTTGTACAACTAATGAGCCACATTTGATTTTTTATTGTTTGTGCTTAATTGCTCATTTGTACGCATTGGATGTACTTGTATGTATAACCTAGTTTTGATGATTCGTGCATTTTAACTTGTATTCCCTATTTTGCATATGTTTTCTTAAAAGTATGTTTAGCGTCATGTATATGTTAATTTTGTTTAAACTTCAGATATACATGTATACCCTTGAGTCACTTGGTTTCATGCAAAATTTCTTTATGGACTTATTTGTGTTTAGGGATATGTATGTATACTCTAAGTTTTATACAAAACATACATATGCCTTGAAGTTTGTATTATTTTAATGAAAATTAAATTTTTATGTTTTTTATGTTTAAAAAGGAATTTCATATAAGCTTAAATGCCCTATTTTCATGATTTTGTTGATTACATGAGTTTTTACACTCCATATTTTGTGTTTACTCATGATTTTTTTTTCATAAGGTTACATGAGCTTTATTTGATATGTGAGTGTCGATGATTGTGTGATTTTTATGTTTTCATAGATATATTCATGTTTTATTCCTTACTTGAAGGATTTCGCACTAGTTTTCAATATTATTTTTAAACTAGTCATTATTCATCAATTGATAGAGTTTTCAAACATATTAAACTATTTCATATCATATTTTTGAAAACTCCTACCTTCTAAGGGCAGATGGTTGGGAGACCATACCTTGTACGCTTTAATTGAAAATCTATTTAAACTTGTGCATGAAAAGAGTGGTAGGTATGAGTTATACATGTGATCCTCATTATTTTTTCAATTTGTATCACAATTGATATTTCATATATTTGTATGCTCATATATGTTTTCTATATATGTATGCCTCATATTTCAAATGGTATATCTATACATACATATATATGATTTGATTGTGCTTGTTTACAATATTTACATGTTTAATGCACAAATTCGTTTATTGTTAAGCTTGAATAATTGTTAATGTTAATTGGTTTCATTATGAGCTTATGCACTTGTAGGTTGTCTAAAAATCACTAAAGACAAGTCATCAAAAAATAGAGTCCAAACTCCAAACGCAGGGTTAATTATATCCATCACTGCAGCACCAAGACGCGAAGGTCGAAACTCGCGTCTCAGCATCACCGCAGCACCAAGACGCGAGGGTCGAAACCTGCGTCTCAGTATTACTGCAGCACCAAGACGCGAGGGTCGAAACCTGCGTCTCAGCATCACTTCAGCAACAAGGCGCAAGGCTCAAAACCCGCATCTCGGTTATAACTGCCCTCGTTATTGGGTCAATTACTGCCCACGTAATGAGGGAGTTAACCCCCATTATGGAGCATTTTTAGGGGGCACGTTCACCCGTGAAACCTCTATAAATACCCTTATTTGCTATGGAGAAGGGGTCGGTCGATCGGATAATTCTTGGTAAAGAATTTCGGTTGTGAGCTGTAGAAGCACCAAGACCTCCACTGAAAAGAAAGAGAGAGTTTAACTCTTCTAACAACTTGCTGCGTACAAGTTTGTCTTTGCCTACAATCTCTTTGAGATTCCTGGTGGACAGGAGCTATGTTACTCCGCCTGCTATCCAAAGAGAGGATTCCCAAGAGGTCCTGACGTTTACCCGATCAACGGAAAATAAGATTCACTTTCACCGCCACATCAAGAACCCAGCACTAAACAAAGGGGAGATTCAAGTCTAAACATCTTCCCTCCCTTGTAGTAGGAGTATTGATCCGTTGTAATTCTTTATTGATTCAAGGAAATTTTACAAGGAATTTTCTCCCACCAAACAAGAGATGGCGACTCCGCTGGGGACTACTTTCTCTACTGACGAGCAAGTTGTGGTGCAAGGTGACGTCACCTATATGGGAAAAACGGTCGAATCACTTGTCATGGAGTTCGACTAGGCGAAGTATGAAGAGTTTCTCTCTTCCGGCTCCAAGATCCCTAAGGCGCGGGTCTACTACAAAGTCTCTTCGGGGATTTGCTCTCAAGTTCGCTCTGAGATCCTCTCAGATGCGACTGGTGAGAAGGATGTCGTGGCTAATCGCATCATGCGTAACGCCCGCGTCAACGTCTCCCAGGAGACCCGAGTGGTTAACATTCCTAATGTTCAAATGTTTCATCCCCTTCCTCAGCGCCAGGTTACCGGGGGTTCCCTTCAACCCACACGACGTAATCAGAATGCCGAGTGGCGACAGAGGCGGCGTGCGCGTCAACTACAAGTTGGAACAATTGTTTGTCCAACAGAGGTAGGACGCGAGATTCAGACCCGCGTCTCTTCTGAACCATGTCAGACACGTGAAGTCCGCGTTTGGCAACCTAAACGTGAGAATCACCAAGCTCGCGTTTCTAAAGCACCGCTTCCCAAACGCCACAAGCAGCAACGCGAAGTCCGTGCTCTTTATCAAAGACACGAGACCCGCGCCTCTGTACGCGGGACCTAGCAGCCCTGCGTTTCTCAAGCATCTCTACCCAGATGCGACAATCGACAATGCGAGAGCCGCATCTCTTCTCAGCAGAGACGCTGGACTCGCATTCCAGAGCTGCGTTCATGAGCTCCACGTCTCAGAACCTCACGTCTCAGCTTTGCGAAGCAAGAACTCTCACAAGTTGAAAAGCCCTCGACGATCCGAGGCTAATCTCTTCGATCCCCCTCCCACGGATCTAAGGGATTATTTGACAAGGAAGAGAAGTGCTAGTCTGATCACTCCATCGTGTTGCTGTGAACGACTTATCACAATACTCTCTGAGTGCCGTTGCAATTCATGTGCAAGCCGACAGTCTAGATTCAGACAGTTGACTCTAGCTCCCCAATCAGCTAAAAGAAATCGCTCCCACAGAAGGAGGACTTTCTCTGACACTGAGTACCCAGAAATCACTGCAAATATGACAAGCAGGAGTAGGGGAAAGCAACCAGTGGTCAGCTCCGACAAGTCTGACACAGAACCAGAAGGAGTGTACCGGCATACTCGCACTCGGACTGGAGTAATTGCCCCAATCAATTACAGTGCCCTGGCTCGGGGCATTGAAGTAAATGACTCGCATTCCGCTGTTGCAGAGTCGCAGGCTTCAAACTCTTCCATAGAGAATGAAGCCTTTATATACATGATAAATACTCCTGAGGAGACGGCTAGGCGCTTTGAGCAACAAGCCCAGGTCCAGAAGAAACAATTGCTTGAAGACAAGAGGAATTCAACCGACAAAGCCTCCTCTAAAAAGTCTAAAGGCAAAAGAAAAGAGGGAGAAAGCTCATCTTCTGTACATGTCGAGGAGAAAGAGCAGTCTACTTCTGGCTCGTCTAAATCCTCATCTAAGGGGAAAGACAACCAGGACCATGAAGGGGTTCATTCTAAAAGAATGAATCAATTAGAGCAACATCTCGAGGCCCTTACTAATCGGAAAGGCCTCTAAGAAGCAGGAGTGGTCCGGCCATATCCGACCGAATGGGACCTTGTTCCATACCCTCCCAAGTTCAGAGCTCCGACCCTCCAAGCATTCGACGGCAAAGGGTCACCGAACCAACATATCTACTACTTTAAGTCTCAAACGGGAAACATGGTAGATAACAATGCCATCTTGGCACGCTTGTTCATCGGCACCCTAAAACGGCTCGCCTTTGAATGGCTCATGAAGCTCCCAGAAGGCTCCATTAAAAATTGGGGTGATTTGGAGAAGCTCTTCCTGACACGCTTTTTTGAAGACGACTCAGAGGTCACAATACCTACTCTTTTAGCTACAAAGTAGCGAAAGGGGGAGTCCGTCAAATCATTTATAGAAAGATTTCGGAATGTATCACTCCAATATCCTAGCGGTATGACCCAGGTCTCCCTGGTAGAAACATGCCGCCACAATCTACAAACTTCGCTCCTCGTCCAAATAGAAGTTGCTGAAAGCCGCAACTGGAAATAATTGGTCCAGTAAGGTGAACAGGCTGAAGAAATTGTCGCCAGGGTTAGGGCAGAAGAAAATAAGTCCAGACCCGAAAGGTCGACAAGGCATACGCCAGACGCATCCCTTCAAACAAAAAGGAAGGATAACTTGGCGACAGAAACCAAATCCCCTGTCAAACCTCAACCGGTCAAGGGAAGTGGCTCTTCAAGTTAGCCATGCGCCAGTAAGCAATATTCCTTCAAGGACGAACATGTTGACTCGCTGTTCAAATTACTTAACAAGAGTAACAGATTGAAGCTTCCTGAAGCTAGACGTCCTGAAGAAGTCGGTAAAACTGATAATCCTAACTACTACTTGTATCATAGGATGCTGGGACACCCCACCAAGAGCTGTTTGTCTTCAAAGATATCCTTCAGGCTCTGATTAATGCAGAGGTACTAAAACTCAGTACAGAGCAGAAGAAAGTGACGGCCAATATGGCATCATTCCTCCAGTTTGGAAGACAACCTCCAACACCCTCTGGAGTAGTCCCCATCCCAAAAGGGGAACTAAGAATGATCAATATAGACCCTCACCATCAACAAGAGAAGGATCTTGTACCTATCCCCACATCTTAGGGGAAAGTTATGTGGGTCCATCCCGACCTTGTGGATGGCTAGCAATGGACCACTATTGCCAGCAGAAGGTCTAAAGGCAAGACGAAGGCTTTATCCTGTAATGTGGTGTGCGTTTCTTCCCGAGAAGCAGAAATCGATGTTCCCTCACTGACTGATTCAGAAGAGGAAACTATAGTTCTCACCACGGAACCCAATCAATTTGTGGCAGAAACTCATTCGGGCCAGTCATATTTGAAAAAGTATGACGAAATGGTGGCAACCCCTTCTAAACCCCCTACAGAGTCAGCCAAGCCCTCCACGAAATAACCCGTGGAGAGGCAGAAAGAGCTTTGGTTTTCTAAATGTTCTCTCAAAGACAACGCGGAAGGATCCACAACACCTTATCGCTTTGACGTCCTGACTCAACTGGCCAATATCCCGGCCCGAATCACTCTTTATGAGCTCCTGAGGTTATCAAAGTCAAAAAGAGAAGCTTTAACTGAGGTTTTCATGACCCAGGTACCGGCTGGACCACAAGAGGAAGATGTAGAGGATTGCCTCCATGCCTCCCAAAATGCTCCCTACACCACCTTCACAGCAGATGATATGCAGGTTAAGGGAAAACATGATCGACCCCTATACTTCACAGGGTACATTGGATCATCTGAAGTAAGCCGCATTCAAGTAGATCCAGGGTCTGCGTTGAGCATTATGCCTCGCCAGGTCATGCAACATTTAAGGATTCTTACCCACCGATTGAGCACCACCCAGACTACCATTTATGGGTTCAATGCCAATGGTACCCGCCCAATGGGGAAGATCAAGCTCAAATGCTAAATTGGGGACTTAAAGTTGGAAGTGACGTGCTACGTGATCGATGCCGACACCTCATACAATTTGCTACTTGGACGACCATGGATTCATCGTAATTCCATCGTTCCCTCCACTCTCCACCAAGTTATGAAATACATTAACGGGAGTGGGAAGGTACGAACGCTGATTGCTGAAAGGCATCCGTTTAAGGGAGTCGAGAATTATTTCACAGACTCTCTACTGTACCAAGATTCTGTGAAAACAAACCAGAACCCGCAACCAAAGGAGCCAGACTCTAGTAATGAAGCTGACACCGAGCCAGAGAAAGAAGAGTGCATGTGGGAACTAGATCCACTTGTAACGAGCATTAATAAGCTCGATGTTGATAACACTGCCAGTGATGTAGGTGGATAGTATATTAATGAAGAGTTAAATTTGGCTTACTTTTCTGTGTTTGCTTCTGATTCAGTGCCTTCAGACACTAGTACTGAAGTGGATAATGACCCCTGGTCGGCAATGGATGCTTTGACATTATTGCATGTACCAGTGAAGTCATCCTTCGAAACGTACCAAGATGTCGGTGATGCGCAAGAATCAATATTCATGATCTAGCAAGACGGAAAGGCCAAAAACTAATTCTTTTCGAACAAATCAAATCCGAGCTAATGTCTCGTGAAGAGTCAAAAAGCGAGAAGGAACCCCGCAGTTCGCCCATTATGAGCCAAATGTACTCAGAATGATGGAAAGCATGGGGTATGATCTGACAAACGGTCCTGAGTTGAACTTCGGCAAAGGAAGGAGAACACTACTCCGATCTTTCGATCCGAAAGGGAAAACCCCTGATTATTATCATCGAACTCACAGGGGGTTGGGCTATGTGTTAACTCCGATCCCATTAGCCTCTGAGTCTGAAGAGTCATTATGCCATAATTACTCATCGGCCACGTCATCGTGGGAGTCAGATGTTAGTGTTGGCAACATCTTCAGAGAACTTTCAGTAAATATGGTTTCAACAAGCCACCTGAAAGACGGAGATGAAGAGATGATCCAGTCTGATACAGATCCTTGGATCAGGCACTTAAATACTCTTTGGGATACTCGCTTTGAACAGTGCGAGCCGCCCACGGAGGATAAGGTTGCCCAGATTAATCTAGGAGATGAGGCTAATCCTAAGCCCATCTTTATAAGCGAAAGCCTGTCACCCTCCGAGAAAGAAGATTTAATATCTCTTGTGCAAGAGTATATAGATGTTTTCGCTTGGAATTACCAGGACATGCCTAGACTTGATTCTCGAGTGGCTATGCATCGCCTCAACATTAATTCAGACGTAAAGCCAATCAAACAACAGTAGCGACGGTTCCGTCTAGAAATAATGGAGGCAATTCAGTCAGAAGTCAAAAAAGTTATAGACTCTGGCTTCATTTGGGAAGAACAACATCCTGATTGGGTAGCCAATATCGTCCTCGTTGCTAAAAAGAACGGAAAGATCCAGATTTGTATTGATTTTCGTGATCTAAATGAGGCCTGTCCCAAAGACGAATTCCCTCTCCCAATCGCAGATGTCATAATTGACAATACGTGTGGATTTGAGCGAATATCCTTCATGGATGGATTCTCAAGGTATAACCAAATCAAAATGTATCCTGATGATGAAAAACATACTTCTTTCAGGACACCACTGGGGGTATACTGCTACACCATCATGCCCTTCGGACTGAAGAATGCGGGGGCTACATATCAGAGAGCTATGAATGCCATTTTCCACGAGCACATGCGTAAAACAGTGGAATGCTATGTTGACGACATTGCAGTGAAAAGCCGCGCCAAAGGTGATCACATAACCGATTTGAAGACAATCTTTAACATAATGCAGGCACATCAGTTGAAGATGAATCCCACCAAATCCTTCCTGGGGGTGGCCAGTGGTAAATTCTTAGGGTTTGTAGTAACTTCTACAGGAATTCAGTTGGACCCAAAAAAAGTTCGCGCTATCCAGGAGATGCAACCTCCACGGACCTCAGAGAACTTAAGGGATTGCAAGGACGATTGGCATACATCCGAAGGTTCATCTCATATCTCTCTGGAAGATGCTAACCCTTTACCAAATTAATGAAAAAGGGTGTCTCGTTCGTTTGGGACGATGCTTGCCAACAAGCGCTCAAGGAGATCAAACGATACCTCACGCAACCACCAGTCCTTACAGCTCCGGTGTCCGGAAAAACTTTACTGATATACGTCCGAGCGATGGATCATTCTCTAGGAGCTTTACTAGCCCAGAATAATGATCAAGGACATGAGCAAGCAATCTATTATCTGAGTAGAACTATGATCGGGGCCGAACATCGATACAACCCGATCGAGAAGGAATGTTTGGTATTGGTGTTCGCTGTCCAGAAAATGTGACACTACTTGGTAGGCCAAACTATAAATGTCATATCAAGAGTTAACCCTTTGAGGTTACTCATGACAAAGCCCTCGTCATTAAACGGCTGACTGGCAAAATGGGCCATACTGCTATCCCAATATGAAATGCGCTTTTTACCACAAAAAGCCGTGAAGGGACAAGCGGTGGCGGATTTCCTGCCTGAGCATCCAGATCCGAGGGCAACCGAACTTTACGAGGATCTCCCAGACGAGGTCGCTGAAGTTTGTCTAACTCAGACATCTTTTGAAAGACAAGTGTGGCAACTTTTCTTCGATGGTGCATCGAGAACAGGTCCGCAAGGACATGTCATAGTAGGAGTGGGGGTAGTACTTGTCTCCCCACAGAACTATGTGATTCCTCGAGCTTTCTCATTAACCGAGCCCTGCTCCAACAATGTAGCGGAGTACAATGCCCTTTTGATTGGAATGCAAATCGCCGATGAGATTGGCGTTAAAAATCTCGAGGCATATGGTGACTCTAAACTCATCGTCAACCAAGTTCGCGGGGAGTACGAAGTCAGACAAGAAGATCTACTACCCTATTACAACGCAACGTCCACATGGCCAGAGGTTCATAAACTTTTACATCGACCATGTACCACGCCAGCAAAATGCGCATGCAGATGCACTAGCGTCTCTTGTTGCCTCTTTAGCCCTTCCAGCTAGAGTAGTAGAGAAAATACTTGTCCACAGCCACGACTTGTATTGCCCAAGAATCGCTTCTGAGTATTACCAGAAGTTGACAGGAGACTGTCAAGTCAAAGAAGCTCTTGAGTCGTCAACCGGTCCAGAGCCTAGAGACTGGCGATTCCCTTATATTGATTATGTCTTGTACGACATCCTACCTGATGATACTAAAGAAGCGGCTGCCATTAGAAGGAATGCCCCCAAATTCTACTATAATGCGATCACGCGAACACTGTATCGTCGGTCGTATGACGGGATCTTGCTTCGCTGTCTATCACAAAAAAAGGCACAGGAGGTATTGAAAGAAGCGCATGACGGCATGTGTAGAGCCCATCAACCTGGTCCAAAACTTGAGGATCGACTCCAAAGATTGAGATATTATTGGCCTAAGATGATCCCTGACGCCATCACTTATGCCAAATGATGTCACGCCTGCCAAGTTTGTGGCGATTTCATCCATTAAGCACTAGGTTATCTTCACTCTACAACTTCTACCTGGCCATTTGAGAGGTGGGGCATGGACGTAGTTGGCCCTATAAGCCTACCATCATCAAAAGGACATCGGTTCATCTAGCCATAACCGATTACTTCTCTAAATGGGCTGAAGCCATTCCTTTGAGGGAGGTAAAGTCATCTGATGTGATGAAATTCGTTAAACATCACGTCATCTACCGTTTTGGTGTACCCGACGAATTGTCCATGACAATGGACCCTAGTTCGTCAGTCAGGCTTTCCAAAGGTTCTGCAACAAGTTCAGGATCCAGAGTGTGTCATCAACATCGTACTACCCAGCTGCTAACGGCCTGTAGAAGCTTTCAACAAGACTATTGGCAAGCTTCTCAAGAAATTCATCTCAAAAAGTCAGCGTGACTGGGACGACAAATTAGGTGAATGCTTATGGGCCTACTGCACGACAATTCGAACCCCAACAAAATCTATACCATTTTCTTTGGTATATGAGTATGAAGCCGTGCTTCCACTAGAAATCCAAATTCCATCTCTACGTGTCACCTTGACAGTAGAGATGACAAAGGAGGAGAAGCATCGACTGCGACTCCAAGAACTGGAGGCCTTAGATGATAACGTCTGCAGGCCCAACAGAAAATCGAGCTCTGCCAAGCCCGGATTATCAGAGCCTTCAACAAGAAAGTTAAGGAGCGAACTTTCAAGAAAGGTGACCTTGTCTTAGTCGTCAGAAGACCTATGGTAATGAAACATAAGACAAAAGAAAATTTTCAGCCCAAATGGGAAGGACCATTTGTAGTAGAGTCAGTCAACTCAAATAAAGCATATCGCCTCATAACTTCAAATGGTGATACACTCATGATACCAATCAACGGCAGATTCTTGAAGAAGTACTATCCTTGATAGTACTTTTCCTCCGAACAAGTTAATATTACACCTCTGATCAAAACTCCAGTTCCAAGAAAAGCTTCTTTCCTTTACTAGATCACATCACGATAGATCAGTGACAAGCTAATCGAGCACTGACTGCACTATGATGTATGATGTAAATATTGAGAAAGAAACAAAAGGTGAAACTTGAGTTTTAATATTGCTCTTCTAATTAACATCCGACGCCTCCGACGGCCAAGGATAGAGGAAAATGTTGGCTTCTAAGCCCAACATAAGTCTTCGACAACTCACCATGCTGAGGGGAATAGCATGGCTAGCCCAACTCAAACAATAGTTGGTAAAGGCACACCAAATCCGTTGATAGCTGAGGGTTTGCTAAAAATCTTAAGTATACTTGGTCCCACTCTCTCCTCCAAAATCACTTACCAATTCTCACCCATAGAATTGTAGGACCATAAAAACACCGGTGTTCATCTCCCTAATGAAATGGACTAAATTCTGTCAAGTTAACATTAAACGTCTGACAAATCAAATTTTCCAATCCCCAGTGGACCCTGTCAAGGTAATATTAAAACCCCTGACAACAAAACTCTTTAAAAATCCTCACTGCTATGTTAATAGTACACCTCTAACGGCAAATTTCTAAAATCCCTTACCAATTCTCATACACAGAATGGTAGGTCCACAAAATACAATCATTGCTACGTTAACATTATACCTCTGGCAATGAAAAATCTCAATATTCCCTAGTAAGTACAAACCTTACTTGTCTCAACTCCATATGGAGTAGCAAGTCTTCAAATTTGTCAAGTTAACACTACACCTCTGACACTTCAAACTTCACTTGTCAATTCTCATTAATAGAATGATAAGTCTTCAAAATTGCTTATATCGCAAATCAATCACTGTCAAGTTAAAATTTCACCTCTGATATTTCAAATTCTACTTGTCAATTCTCATCAGTAGAATGATAGGTCCTCAAATTGCTCCTATCACGAGCCAATTTCTGTCAAGTTAATACCACACCTCTGACAAATTACTGTTAAGTTTAACATTACACTTCTAACAGTGATTAAGTTGCTGCCAAGTTCAATATTAAACCTCTGACAGTCACTTCCCCTCAGACTTCCATATCGAAGCTGAGATGAGCGATACTAAGTTTAACATCACACCTCTAGCGTCCAGTTCATTGCTAAGTTCAACAATACACCTATGGCTATGACTTTCCCTCGGACTTCCTTGTCGAAGTCGAGATGACCAATGCCAAGTTCAAAATTACACCTCTAGCATTTCCCTCACTGCCAAGTTAAACATTGCACCTTTGGCAGTGACACTTTTAGTTTTCTCAAATGAAGCTGAAACACTCTTGAGTTAAGTTAATATCACACCTCTGACTCATACCCTTGTCAAGTTAACATCACACTTCTGACAAGATTTAATTCAACCCGTTAAATTAATATCACACCTCAACGGTAAAGGTTCTCAAAGATTCCTCGCGAGTCTAGTCTCAGTTGTTATTCTTGTCAACAGAATAATAAGTCCACTTAAAAATATTGTTAGGTTAACATTACACTGTTAATAATGTTTTCATTAAATCCCCAGCTGAGTCTTAGTCAAGTTAATTATCTTGCATACATTGGGGACAATGCATGAGATAGGTATGGGGGGTAGATACTAACTTAGGATTTTTCATTTTCTTTTTAGGATTTTTCATTTCCTTTTTAGGATAAACTTAAAATATAATATATATATATATATAAAATATTTTAATCCTTTTTTTTAAAGAATTAAACTTGATCTTAGGAATTACGGATATTCTAAACTAAGATTTCTTAATATAAGTTGAAAAAAGAAGTTTTGTCGAATCTTTAGGTTAAGAAAGAAAAAGAATAGAAAAGATAGCTAGATTTTTATTCTTTCCTGAGTATTATATACATTTACATATTGAGGGATTAATCAAAGACTTAGTAATTCTATTTACACATATATAAAAAATATATATATTAATAAATAAAATAAAACTTAATCACTAATTAAGCTGGTTAGTTGTGCCTTAAGAAGCATGACCAGTCACGCCTAAAGGTGGTTAAGTCCTTAGCATTCGTGGCCTAGTTTACTCGAGTCCTTGGACCTTAGGGATGTATTTTCATCTGGTGCCCTAAGACCGGCTGGTTTGGGAGTCATCGGTAAAAGGCTCACTACATGGGTAAATTAGAAAGCCTAATGAAGCTAAGAAGATGTGAATATAAAAATAAATAAAAAATATATATATATATATAAATAATAAAAGAAAAAAATATATATATGTATATATAAGTAAATAAATGAACTCAAGTCTAAGAAAAATTCCTCATACATATAGATGTATATATGTTAGGCTCGATACAAAATCCAGTTTTCTTTCTGTTCCTTAAAAACTTAACTTAAGTTGAAAACAAGACTTTCAATGGAAACTTATAAAAAGAAGGACAAGTTTAGGGTAACCCGAAACCGATAGATCACTGAATTCTTGAAAAAAAATGGATCATAAATTTTTTTCTTTTCTCTTTCACTAACATTTTTCTTTCTTTGATTTTGTGAGTGCAATCCGCCGAAAACCCTAGGAGACAACACTCCTCCTCTAAGGTAACCTAGAGGTTTAACAGCTTGTTGCACGAGCTCAGTGCAATCGTGTCACCTACAAAAATGGTCTAATAATTTAGTTAGGATTTTTTCTCTTTTCTTTTTGTTCAGGGACGAGCAAAAGCTAGGTATGGGGATGTGATTGGAGTTCATTAATGCATCATTTTTCACTACCATACTATGCTTTATATAAAGAAAAATGAGATTTTTATTGCTTTTTTCCTCTCTTTTTTCAGGTCCAACATTAATGGAGATGAAGGCCCATCAACAATGATTTTTTAAAGGAATTAAAGGATTAATTTAGAAGCCGAGGAGAGAAGAGCATTGTATTTTGGGGAAATTGTTGGGATTTTCTTTAGGTTTTATTTAGATTCTATTATAATTTTCTTTCTCCTTCTAGAATTCAGAAAAGAAAGAGAGAGAGAGAGTGAGAAATCTTGTAATTAGAGCAGGTGACAACTCAATGTAAGAATTGATCTTTCCTTCTTTCCATCTTTTCTTATTCTAGTGCATTATTTCCTTCAAGCCTTTACTACTTTTGCATTTGCCTTCTACAATGGATTGTTGTTTGATCATTACTTTCATGTCTAGCTAACTTCCTAACATGACTAGCTAACCTCTAACTTTACTAACTACTAACTCTTGGGTGATTGCTAACTCATGTGAATCATTGGATGCTTTATTTTAGTCTTGCAATTTTCAAGTCTCTCTTATCCCCAATGAAGATGAGTTACTTTTAATTCTTAGCAAATGCTTATTCCCCTCCCATATGATTCATGTGAGCCTCATTTAGAGCCTTGTCTTTAGAACAAGTGCCTTGATGGAACATGAAGATGGAGCACTTAACTATGCTTATGACTAATAGTACAATTTTCTTATTTCATGCTAGCTTAAGTATAGCTTTGATGGACTAATGAATCTTGTATTTTCTTTCTTAGCATATCTTTGAGTGACTATCCTTGTTCCATCACTGAAAATCTATCTCGGGAGCCAATGAATCAATGAGGCAACTAGTCAAGCCGAGAAGATAACTCATCCTCTACATGGGACAATACATTGACTAAACAAGCAAGACAAATCTTTGCCAATGAATCAATATGAGGCATGCATCACCCTATGAGATTAGTAAGTTAGTAAATTAGAGTGTTAGTTAGTCATGGTTTCTCTTCCTATAGTACTTCAAAGTTTCTTTTATTAAAACGTTCTCTTTTCAAAATACATCCATTCTCATTTCGTCTTTCTTTCCATCCTTTTCCTTTTCTTCTACAAAACCCACAAAGAATTTTTCATTCACTTTCTCCATTATTTTGTTCTTCTTAAAACAAAGAAGGACTTTCGTTTTTCTTCTTGAAAAAAATCTCAATATATAAAAAACTGTGAATGCTTTTATCGCTAACTCTCACTGTGGAATTGAGCCGTAATAGCTTATGCTACGACGGTGATTCAGAAGGAGTATAGTAAACCTACAAATACTTTTAAAGCTTTTGAACATCAACACACGAACATCAAAGGTTTACTCTAAACCCTCTCTCTGAATACTAGTAAAACTCCCAATTCCGAACAAATAGGAGCCTTGATTTCTCCTGTGCTCGACCATCGAACAAGTTCGCTGGTTGATATATTCTCCCAAGGGCCCAGCGAATATGCAAAAGGCTGATTAAGGCTACCTGCAGGAAATAAAAACCCGAAGGTTAGAATTCTGTTAAAATGGAAACAGAAAGACTGAAGAACAGACGCGGGTATAGCTGTAAACTTTAGACGCAGGGATGACCAGTGCAGAAAGTCAAAATTATGTTACGATAGAAACAGACGCGATTGAAGTTGTGGACTTCAGATACGCAAAGATCTGAACACGGTCTAGTTTAGACCCCCGTTCAAAATATAAGACGCAAAGAGGACCAGACGCAAAAGTTGCCACATCCTTGTTCGAGAAAAAACGGTTGCTACATCCAAGTCTGAAGGCCTCGAAAAGAATTAAAATTCTTTTAAGTCAGCAACCTCAAACACGAGCTTTATATGCAAAGCTCGCGTCTAAAAGTCCAAGTACAGAGTTCATCACACTTGCGTTCAAAGGATTTTGAGTTAGAGTTCAGACTCAATCAACTCGCACTTCATCAAGAAGTCTAAAAAACGCGACTTCTAAATAATGGGCACACCAGTCAGACTTTAAGAGAAGGTCAAGAGAGCGAATCTCTTCAAGGGACAGGAAAGCCGAAACTCAGTGGGACTGAGTATTTCATGGTGACAAGTAGTTCCTACCCGTAAAAGAACCCTCTAGAGGTTGAACTTTATGCATCAAGGCGCGAATATAAGAGGTACTCAGAGGGATGCTTTTTGATCTTGAAATCACTTGACAGTGATAATCTTCAGTAAAGATTAAAGAAAAGCATGAAAGTTTTGAGTTTTCGCTGTCCATGGGGGCACATCCCATCGAAGGAAGAAGATTAAGTCAAGATGAAAACCCTCAGAGCGCCTGCTCTTAAGGGAAACAGTCTAAGAAATGGACTGATAAGGGGGCGAAGCCTATTTATAGGCGATCCATAAGGCCTGTAATTAATGGCGTAAAAAATCAGAGCCATCAACCTTAATTCCTGCACGAACGTCAAAGCCCAATAAAGAGCTGACGCGTGGATTGCCGCTTCGGGAAACATCGGAGGACACGAGTCCCCAATCGTCAACGCCGACTTGGCATTTAAAGATCTAACAAGATCTTTAAGACGAGCTGCATGTGACGCTTAGGAGATTGTGTCAGGCACAGATTCAAAGGTCGTGTCCTAAGATCCGCGTCCTTTCATGAACCCGAAAAGCCGCGTTCCTTTCATTTCTTTCGAAAGGGCCACGACCGCGTCTCTGGGAATGATTCAGAGCCGCGTCTCCTCAGCGAATTGGATCCATTCAGAGGTTGCGTCTTGAGTTCGCATCAACTAGAAAGCTGCATTCTGAAGCTTGCGTCCTCAATGACCAGAAAAGGCCCATGTCATTCTCGAGGAGCCCGGAACTGCGCCTCCATTCTGAGATGAAAATCATACCTCCATCATAAACTCAATACAGCCTGAGTTTGCGCCTTATCAAGGGACCAGAGCCGCGTCTCTACTGAGCCAGTACCGCGTCTCCATCAATTAGCTGAGATCCATGCGTCAGTCTTGAGGAGCCTAAGACCGCGTCTCCACTACATCCTAAATTCTGCATTCTGACAGAATCAAGGGCTGCATCCATGGATCCGCGTCCTTCCATAACCAGGGCGCGTCGCGCGTCTTCCTTGGTGAGCTTGAACAGCGTCTCCGTTAGCGAGTCAGAGTCGCGTTTCCCAGAATCGCGTTTCCACTATAAACGAGAGCCGCGTCTCGCTCAAGAATTCAGTTCAGCCTGAGTTTATTATTCATGGCCGACTAAAGACTACATTTCACAAACAGTCAAAGACTATGGTTATGAAAATTGAGTTCATCTACAGTTAGCAAAGAACTTGAAAGGACAAAGATGGAGCAAAACTTTGAAGACTTTTATTATTTGATTCATGGTAAAAGTAATACAGACACTTTTAACAAATAGAGTGTTAAAAAAAAGGGATGAACAATATAAAAAGGAGAAGAATGCTAATAATCCTGCTTCACCAAGGAACGGATTTGTTCCCGGAGACGATGCATCTCGTGCTAACGTGCCCTTTTAGCCTCCACCAGAGCTTGGACCCGCAGCTCCTCCTCAGACAAAAATCTCTTTGCAGCCAGTTGCGCTTGAAGAGACTCCAATCTGGAGGAATGAGCAGAGAAGTTTTCTTCAACCTGTGTCCTGGCAGTTTCCAGCTCCTCTAGCCTTTTTCTAGCAGCGACGAGCTTCTGCTTATTGGTCTTGATCAAGGCTTGTGCCCTGGCAATGGTAGCTCGAGCAGTGGCAATACCTTCTCTGCACTCTGTATGACGATTTCAGATTCCTTAGAATCGCCAATCAGCCTTTGGTGGTCAGCTTGGAAATGCAGGATATGGCGGGCCTCTTCAGCTATTTGTTCCTCCATCTCCTTTCGCTCATGTTCTTGAGCGGCAAGAAGCTTATTCAGGGTTGTCCGAGCCTCATCTACTGAGCTAGCATTCTCTAGAGTCTTGAGCTCCTTCAGGTGGCTCCCCAGCTGCTCCACCAGCATCAGGCATGCCCTAGCCTGTGAAGGACTCCAGTATGACCAATATTCTCGATCTGATTTTCGAGAAGTATTCGGGCAAACTCGAAAGAGCTGCCCCCAGAAAGGATGAGGTCAATACAAGATCTCATGGAACTAAAAAATTGCTGCACCATTGACATGCTAGCTCTTCCATGATGTCATTAGCTGAAGATAACCCTGCTGATGTACTCCCGGACCCCCTTTCCATGACAATGTGAGGGACGGGAACCAGTTCAGATTGCGCAGAAGTGAGGCCGATGATAGGTTCGTCAGGTACTGAGGTAGTCACTGATACCTCCGGCACAGTTATTGTCGTAGCAACCTCCACTACAACAGAAGCAACAGCAAACCTTGCGGCATCGGGTTCCCCGGTCGAAGTTTGGACTGTGCTATCGAAAATCACCTAGAGGGGGGGGAATAGGTGATAATGCTAATCAATGCAAAATTTAAAATGATATGATGCAACGATCACTCGAAACAAGATTAGAAGCCGAATACCCCGTGAAGGGCTCTGAACTCCTTCCTCGTGATTCCTCTAAATAAGAATTTGAGGTGCACAATTCAATCTTGTTGTGAGAGTATTGATCGACAATATAATAATGAATAGAAAGCAAGTAAATAACACAAATAAACCAATCGTAAATAAACAGATTTGTTTCGAGGTTCGAACACCCAGCTCTACGTTCCCGCCTTCACCCAGAAGGATTTTCGAACCACTATAACTTCCACAAAGGATTACAACTGAAAAACACCTAGAGGGGGGGTGAATAGGTGTAATTGCTAATCTTAAAAATTTTAACACTCTAAATGCGGAACCTAAAACAAGTGAGGCTCAACTTAGTACAATCCAACAAGTGTAGCCGAATTCTCCTTGCGAGGCTCTGGACTAAACTCCTCTTGATTCCCCTTGATATGGGTTGAGGCGCTATGTGAAGCTCTTGTTGGATGAGTACGGGATTGGCACACACAAGTATGAAATGGATGATATGAAGAATGATGCGAACACAATGATATATGGCAAGAATTACAAGCAAGCAAATAGTATCACAAGAGATTCAAACAATATCACAAGTATGCAATAGAAAGCAATAAGGAGCTATTGAAAAGTAAAGCAAGAATTGGACGCAAAGGCAATCGCAAACAAAGTGATTTGTTTCGAGGTTCGAGCCACCGCTCTACTCCCCGCCTTCACCTCCGTGAAGGGTTTCCACTATCCACCGAGGACGCCTTTACAATTTGGTCTACCGAAGACCGAGCACCGAGCTCCACCGAGTACAAAGGACCTCTACCGAAGAGGTTGCTCCACAAGGAAAGGATTACAAGAACAAAGTGATCACAACAAGATCACTACACTTTTTCTCAAACTCTTTTACAAACACTCTCACTTCAATTACAACTTCACTATAGAATGAGTATAGGATTTTTGGCTCTATGAAGTGTGGTGAGAAAAATTTCAGTTGTAGAGTGATATTAGTAATCAAACACAACTGAAAAACAAGCTCAAAAAGAATTGGAATGAAAGCTTTAAACTCTTTTCTTTTCTCTTTTGAAAACAACACAAACTTGAGGATTTTTCTAAGTGATATGCAAGAGAGACTTCTCCTCTATTTATAGGGTTAGAAAATAGGTTAAAAACAATTTCTTTACACCTAATTTGACCTGCAAAAGCTCCCCAACAATTCTCCAAAAATCTGTTAAAGCTGAAAACAAAAACAGCTTTTCAGAATAGCCCAAAGAGGAAAGAGCCGTTAGGCTACAGCAGGCTTGGCGGTCGACCGGTCCGGTCGACCGCCAGCCCAGCTGCAAAGAGCCGTTGGCTCTCGGTCGACCGTCCCAAAAGAGGAAACACAGTTTCCTTCTTCCGGTCGACCGGTCCGGTCGACCGAGAAAACCTGTGAGCAATTTGCTCTCCGTCGGTCGACCGGTCCGGTCGACCGACAGACATGCACAAACAGTGCATGTCCAGACACATCGCCGGTCGACCGGGCCGGTCGGCCGGAGTTGCCTGAAACAAAAAACTGGGCTGGTTTTGAGTTAGAAAAAATTTGAGAAATATTTTAAAAATACATATAGCTAAGTATTATGCAGAAAATAGTTTATACACATGTTTTAAACAAGATTTTCAAGATATAAAGCTTTTGGTACATGTATATATAAACTAAGGCATAAAACTTAGAAATAACCATTTTCAAAACATAGGAAATATATGAAACAAGTGTGTGTGCAAATCCTAGAGCCAAATTTCATATACTCAAACTTTAACATTCTATTTCTTACAATGTTTTTAAGGACTTCAAGATCTTCAAAAGGCTTCTTCATATAATCTTCAACACTTGTTCCTTGAGCCCAATTGGAGTTGACTTGAGTCCAAATCCTTGTATTTGTGAGTGAAGACTTCTAGAATGAATAGAAATCTGAAACACACTTAAACAACAAATGTTATTAGTACAAATAACTAATATGTTTTGTAATCATCAAAATACACTAATCATGGGTGATTGTAACCTTGGGCCAACAATCTCCCCCTTTTGATGATGACAAAACATATAGGTTATTTAAATAAACATGGAAGAGGAGTTTGGAAAACTCCCCCTCAAATAATGCTATGTATAAAAGTTTGACTATGGAATCACAATACATAAAGCATTCAAGGCAAAATAGTTTTGTCAAAAACTTAAATAAACAAACTTAACAAACTCAAACAAATTCAAAATATCAAACTCTTAAACTTATTCAAACAAATTCAAAATATCTATCAAACTCTTAAACTTATTCAAACTATCAAACTTATTCTCCCCTTTTTGTCATACATCAAAAAGGGTTAAAATACCAATTGAAAAACTTCATTTTAAGAATCAATAATACAAACATTCAACTCACCACAAATAAATAAAAATCTAGCATAGTCTAAAGGTTTAGTAAAAATATCGGCAAGTTGAAAATCGGTAGAAACATAGTCAATATCAATATCACCTTTCTCATAATGATCTCTAAGAAAGTGATACCTAATGTCAATGTGTTTGGTTTTACTATGTTGATTTGCATTTTTTGTCATGTGAATAGTACTAGTATTATCACAAAATATTTTAACATGATCAAAGTGTAAATCATAGTCAAGGAGAGTATGTTTCATCCAAAGAACTTGTGCACAACAAGCTCCGGCTGCAACATACTCCGCCTCGGCGGTTGATAGGGCTACCGAATTTGCTTTTTGGAAGACCAAGATACAAGACAATTACCCAAGAATTGACATGTTCCACTTGTGCTCTTCCTATCTACCCTACAACCCGCATAGTCGGCATCCGAAAAACTCTTCATTTCAAATAATCCGGTTTTAGGATACCACAAACCCATTTCAATAGTGCCCTTAAGGTATCTAATTATGCGTTTAACCGCAATTATGTGAGACTCTTTAGGACAAGATTGAAAACGTGCACAAAGACAAACGGAAAACATAATATCCGGCCTACTAGCCGTCAAATAAAGCAAACTACCAATCATGCTACGATATAATTTAATGTCTACACTTTACCTTGTTCATCCTTGTCAAGCTTTGTAGTTGTTGCCATGGGAGTTTTGCTTACTTTCGATCCTTCAAGCCCAAACCTTTTGATTAGTTCCTTTGTGTACTTGGCTTGATTGATGAAGATCCCATCCTTCTTTTGCTTGATTTGGAGTCCAAGGAAATAGTTGAGTTCCCTCATCATAGACATTTCGAATTCATCCTTCATGCATGATTCAAAAGCTTTGCAAAGAGATTCATTAGTAGAACCAAAAATAATATCATCCACATAAATTTGCACAATAAGAATATCCTTTTCTACATGTTTTGTAAACAAAGTTGTATCAATTTTACCTTTCTTAAAACCATTTGAAGTCAAAAATGAAGAAAGTCTTTCATACCAAGCCCTAGGGGCTTGTTTTAAACCATAAAGAGCTTTATCTAATTTAAAAACAAAATCCGGATGTGTAGGATCAACAAACCCGGGGGGTTGTTCAACATACACCTCCTCTTCAATAAATCCATTTAGAAAAGCACTTTTAACATCCATTTGAAATAATTTGAAATCTTTATATGAGGCAAATGCTAGTGTCATCCGTATGGCTTCAAGCCGTGCTACGGGTGCAAAGGTTTCTTCAAAATCGATCCCTTCGATTTGAGTGTAACCTTGGGCAACTAACCTAGCCTTGTTTCTAACTACATTATCCGATTCATCCAACTTATTCTTAAAGATCCACTTAGTACCAATTGTTGGTCTATCGTGGGGCCTAGGAACAAGGTGCCAAACTTGGTTGCGCTCAAATTGATTGACCTCCTCTTGCATGGCTAGCAACCAATATGAATCGGCCTCGGCTTCGAGGACATTTTTGGGTTCAATATGAGAAATGAATGCATAGTTACCACAATAGTCATGAAGTCTAGAGCGAGTGGTTACCCCTTTTGATACTTCACCTATGACGAGGTCCTTGGGATGATGTGGATTGTATCTCCAATCCTTTGGTAGTGGTTGAGTAGGCTCCACCTCATGTGTTTGATTTTCATTTCCTTGTGCCTCTTCCACTTTAGCTTTGCTTCCTTCATCATCCTTTGGTTTGTCTCCCATAGTAGAAGCATCCTCTAAGGTCACTTTCTCCAAACCTTCATCCAATGCATCTATTTCTACAACATTCTTAACAAACTTGTTAGATTCCTCAAACTTAACATGAATAGACTCTCCAATAGTCAATGATGATCTAATGAAAACTCTATAAGCCTTACTAGTGTTTGAGTAACCTACAAAAATAGCCTCATAAGATTTAGGATCAAATTTTCCTAAATTATCTTTTGTATTTAAAACAAAACATTTGCATCCAAAAACTTTGAAATAAGAAACATTTGGTTTTCTAGAAAAGTACATTTCTAAAGAAGGTTTAGTAGTATTTTTACATAAGAAAACACGATTTGATATGTAGCATGATGTATTAACGGCCTCGGCCCACAAATAATGTGGTAGACCGTATTCACTAAGCATTGTCCTAGCCATCTCTTGTAATGTTCTATTTTTCTGTTCAACTACTCCATTTTGTTGTGGAGTTCTAGGACAAGATAGTTCATGCTTTATTCCATGTTCATCACAAAAAGTGGTAAAGGGTTGGTAATGAATTCACCTCCTCTATCACTTCTTATTCTCAAAATCGAAATATCTTTTTCTTTTTCAACTCTTTTCTTAAAAGTTTGGAAATACAAAAATGCTTGGTTTTTGTGTTCAAGAAAGAAAACCCAAGTAAACCTTGAAAAGTCATCAACCAAAACATAAGCAAATCTATTCCCACTTAGACTTTTGGTTTGTGTAGGGCCAAAAAGATTCATATGGATTAACTCCAAAGGACGTGATGTCATGATATCCTTAATTGACTTGAAAGAGGACTTAGTTTGTTTCCCAAATTGACATGCGTCACAAACTCGGTCCTTTTCAAAATTCAAGCAAGGAATACCTTTCACCATTTCCTTTGTGTTTAACCTAGAAATGTGATCAAAGAAATATGGCCTAATCTCCTATGCCACAACCAAGAGTTATCATCGAGGGCTTTCAAACAAGTAATATTATAAGACATATTTAACATATCAATCATATAAACATTACTTTCACGAAAACCGGAAAATATACAAACATTAGAAGTTCTATCAATTACTTTACAAGCAACATTATCAAAAACAACATCAAAACCTTTATCACAAAGTTGACTAACACTCAAGAGATTATGCTTGAGGCCATCAACTAAAACTACATTTTCAATTAAAGGAGAGGTGCCAAGTTTTACATTACCAATACCGATGATTTTACCCTTGGCGTCATCTCCGAAGGTGACGGTGCCACCTTCATGATATCTTGATAGGGTTGCAAAGTTGTTGATGTCCCAAGTCATGTGCCTTGAGCAACCGCTATCAAGATACCACAATCCTCTACGTCGTTGGGCTTTGGAAAGTACCTACATCATTTAACACAATTGTTGATTTTGGTACCCAAACTTTCTTGGGTCCTTTAAAGTTAGTCCCTCGAACCCAAACATTATGACGTGATACATTTAATCTATCATAGCAAAAATTGGCTAAGTGCCCTTTCCGTCCACAATGTGAACATGAGAACACTCTACCATACATGAATGCATGATGTGTATGTGTAGTGTGAGCATGTTTTGGGGTTTTGCCATGTTGTTTAGGTTGTGTAGCATGAACATGAACATGAGCATTTTTCTTTGGGGCTTGTTTCTTAGGAAACATAGCCTCAATTTTCTTCTTGTTAAACTCACAATTTTTCAAAACAACACTTAATGAGTCTAATCTTTCCTTAAGCATAGAAACCTCATTAGAATCAATTAGTGGGGCCTTACCTTTGCAAGTAATCTTATATTTTTCAAAATCATTTTTAGTAGTGGCCAAGGTGGAAACCAAATCACCCTTTTCTTTTGTAAGAGTAAAAACTTGATGACTTAAAGATTCATTTTCCTTTTTCATTTTTAAATACTTTTCTTTAAGAAATCATAATTTTGTGACAAACTCAACAAAAGCCTCTTCTAATTCTTCCATAGAAAGCTCATTATCATGGAAAGGGGAAGAGGTTACCTTGCTTGTGCCTTCATTAGCCATGAAGCACATGTTGGCGGTGTCTATTTCTTCCTCGGATTCGGTCTCCGAATCCCAAGTTGCCTTCATAGCCTTCTTCTTGTAGGGCTTCTTTGATGTGGAGGGCTTAGCTTTGTCCGGACACTCCGCAACAATGTGTCCGGGCTTTTGGCAATTGAAACAAGTGATCCTTCTTTCTTCTTTGCCTCCTTGCCATCTTCTTCTACCTTGGTACTTCGCCTTGTTGTACATCCTCCGGACATTCTTAACAAGGAGTGAGAGCTCCTCATCATCTTCTTCTTCATCGTCTTCATCGAAGGTGTAGCTTGACTCTTGAAGGCGATAGTCTTCTTTTTGGAAGGAGCCATATCCTCCCTTACTTTCCTTTCCATCTCATGGGTTTTGAGGTTCCCAATGAGACCTATAAGCTCCATCTCTTCATTGTCGTTGAGTTCCTTCAAGGTTGTTGCTTTAACTTCCCATGAAGGAGGAAGAGCTCGGATGATCTTCCTTACTCTTTGATCATTGTTGATATCTTCACCTAAAGAAGAGAGTCCATTAGTAATCTTGGTAAATCTTGTAACCATATCATCTATGGTTTCATTTTCTTGCATGCAAAATGTTTCATATTGAGACCGAAGAAGGTCAATCTTAGCCTTCTTTACTTGTGAGGTCCCCTCATGTGTGACTATCAAATGTGACCAAATCTCATATGCGGATTTGCAATGGATAACCCTAAAAATGTCATCATCATTAAGGGCTTGTAGAAGTGCATAGTGAGCTTTGGCATTGGCATCGAATTCCTTAGTCTCTATTTCGGACCAAGTGGATTCGTCACCGGGGGGTACACTAAAGGACTTAGTCACGGCTTTTGCAACTCGGCTACCTAGAGATTACAAAAACACGGTCATCTTAACTTTCCATATGGGAAAGTTAAGTCCATTAAACTTAGGAGGGGTCTTAATTCCATCGGCCATTTTTACTATATGAATATGAATGAAATGATTAGCAAATTAGGATCTTCTCTAAGGTTGTTAAACCAAATCCTAGAGTCCAAGCTCTGATACCAATTGAAAAACACCTAGAGGGGGGGTGAATAGGTGTAATTGCTAATCTTAAAAATTTTAACACTCTAAATGCGGAACCTAAAAACAAGTGAGGCTCAACTTAGTACAATCCAACAAGTGTAGCCGAATTTCCCTTGCGAGGCTCTGGACTAAACTCCTCTTGATTCCCCTTGATATGGGTTGAGGCGCTATGTGAAGCTCTTGTTGGATGAGTACGGGATTGGCACACACAAGTATGAAATGGATGATATGAAGAATGATGCGAACACAATGATATATGGCAAGAATTACAAGCAAGCAAATAGTATCACAAGAGATTCAAACAATATCACAAGTATGCAATAGAAAGCAATAAGGAGCTATTGAAAAGTAAAGCAAGAATTGGACGCAAAGGCAATCGCAAACAAAGTGATTTGTTTCGAGGTTCGAGCCACCGCTCTACTCCCCGCCTTCACCTCCGTGAAGGGTTTCCATTATCCACCGAGGACGCCCTTACAATTTGGTCTACCGAAGACCGAGCACCGAGCTCCACCGAGTATAAAGGACCTCTACCGAAGAGGTTGCTCCACAAGGAAAGGATTACAAGAACAAAGTGATCACAACAAGATCACTACACTTTTTCTCAAACTCTTTTACAAACACTCTCACTTCAATTACAACTTTACTATAGAATGAGTATAGGATTTTTGGCTCTATGAAGTGTGGTGAGAAAAACTTCAGTTGTAGAGTGATATTAGTAATCAAACACAACTGAAAAACAAGCTCAAAAAGAATTGGAATGAAAGCTTTAAACTCTTTTCTTTTCTCTTTTGAAAACAACAGAAACTTGAGGATTTTTCTAAGTGATATGCAAGAGAGACTTCTCCTCTATTTATAGGGTTAGAAAATAGGTTAAAAACAATTTCTTTACACCTAATTTGACCCGCAAAAGCTCCCCAACAACTCTCCAAAAATCTGTTAAAGCTGAAAACAAAAACAGTTTTTCAGAATAGCCCAAAGAGGAAAGAGCCGTTAGGCTACAGCAGGCTGGCGGTCGACCGGTCCGGTCGACCGCCAGCCCAGCTGCAAAGAGCCGTTGGCTCTCGGTCGACCGGTCCGGTCGACCGTCCCAAAAGAGGAAACACAGTTTCCTTCTTCCGGTCGACCGGTCCGGTCGACCGAGAAAACCTATGAGCAATTTGCTCTCCGTCGGTCGACCGGTCCGGTCGACCGACAAACATGCACAAACAGTGCATGTCCAGACACATCGCCGTCGACCGGGCCGGTCGGCCGGAGTTGCCTGAAACAGAAAACTGGGCTGGTTTTGAGTTAGAAAAAATTTGAGAAATATTTAAAAATACATATAGCTAAGTATTATGCAGAAAATAGTTTATACACATGTTTTAAACAAGATTTCAAGATATAAAGCTTTTTGTACATGTATATATAAACTAAGGCATAAAACTTAGAAATAACCATTTTCAAAACATAGGAAATATATGAAACAAGTGTGTGTGCAAATCCTAGTGCCAAATTCATATACTCAAACTTTAACATTCTATTTCTTACAATGTTTCTAAGGACTTCAAGATCTTCAAAAGGCTTCTTCATATAATCTTCAACACTTATTCCTTGAGCCCAATTGGAGTTGACTTGAGTCCAAATCCTTGTATTTGTGAGTGAAGACTTCTAGAATGAATAGAAATCTGAAACACACTTAAACAACAAATGTTATTAGTACAAATAACTAATATGTTTTGTAATCATCAAAATACACTAATCATGGGTGATTGTAACCTTGGGCCAACAACAACCACAAGGGAGTACCCAACTCCTCAATCACACTCCTCTAATCCAGAGGTAGTGGAGCCACAAATACAATAATATCTTGGTGATCAAAAGACCACAAACTCTCTTTTGAAAAAATTTTCCCTTACAAAAACCCTAGAGAATAATGTATAGGATTGAAGCTCAAGTTTTGTAAGTGAAAAATAAAATGAAATTGAAGAGAGTTTTGAATAAAAAACTTCAGAGAAAAGAGAGAATTTTAAGCACAAAAACTGAGAGCAAAAACTTCTTTTGAATTGACTCAAACTTTTATTTCTTTTGCAAAAATTGTTGTGTTCTTCTCAACCCTAATCATCCCTATTTATAGGATAAATGTAGGGACTAAAAGGTAAACTGTTATTATGAATAATTAGTAAAGAATAGACCCAAATCCAGCTCTAAAATTCATTTGGAGAAGAAAAACACGTTTTAAAACGTGTTTAAAAAACTAGCCATTTAGGCTAAAAATTCGCTCAGGTCGACCGGCCGGTCGACCGGTTTTCAAAAATATATGATCGTTTCCAGCCCACGGTCGACCACCCGGTCGACCGTCCCAAATAGAAACTAGGGTGCTTTCAGTCGGCCGAAGCTCGGTCGACCGATATGGGGCCGATCGACCGCCCGGTCGACCGGGTAACGTGCACACATGCACGCACCCAACGGTCAGAACTGCGGTCGACCGCTCGGTCGACCGTTCTGACCTGAAACAAAGCTGGTCGACGCCGTCCGGTCGACCGCAACAGGTCAAAACAGTTTATATTTCAGAATATTTTTGAAGATCTAATAATTTTCAAAAATAATTTTTGGTCAAGAGACTTGGTACACTACATAAAATAGAGTTTGCAAATATTAAAATAGGTTTATAGAAATGTTTTATATAAAGAAGAAATATCTTTTGAAAAACATGTGCAAAATCTTGTGTGTGGGGAAAATTGAGCTTCAACACTATACACTATCCTTTAACAAACTAAAGTATAAAAGAAGTCTCGAGCCGCGTTACACCAAGCTAGAGCCTCCTCTCCTATGAAAACGTCCTCTTGCGCCATTAACCTATCAACATGCTTTTAGCGCCATTATCCTTACAATATGCTTAAAAGCCATCAAGACTTGTACAAACCTGAAACTCATTCTAAAATAACTTATTAGTATCAAATAGCTTCTATGTGTTTTGTTATCATCAAAACTTAAACAAATAGAGAGCGTAAGCTTTTGGGCCAACAATCTCCCCCTTTTTGATGATGACAAAACATATAGGTTATAACACAAGATATAAAAGAGAGGTAAAAGCTCCCCTTCAAATAATGTTATATTACACAAATTTATTATGAGAAAAATTTAGAGAAAAATTTTGAATTTTGAAAATTTTGAAAATTTTGAAAGCAACCATAAAACACCAAATCTAAAACACCAAACCATAAACCAAACCATAAAACACAAAACCCAAACCAATAAAACACACACATATTTCTCCCCCCTTTTGTCATACATCAAAAAGGGATATGTTAGCAAGAAAACTTTCTTATTCAACAACTCAAACATTTAGTTCACCACATATAAAAGAAAATCTATTATACTCAAGTGGTTTAGTGAAAATGTCGGCAAGTTGAAAATCGGAAGAAACATAATCAATATCAATATCACCTTTCTCAAAATGATCTCTAAGGAAGTAATATCGAATCTCAATGTGCTTGGTCTTACTATGTTGATTTGCATTCTTAGTCATATGAATAGTACTAGTATTATCACAAAATATTTTTATATGATTATAATGCAAATCATAATCAAGGAGAGTATGTTTCATCCAAAGGACTTGTGCACAACAAGCCCCCGCTGCAACATACTCCGCCTCGGCGATTGAGAGGGCTACCGAATTTTGTTTCTTGGAAGACCATGAAACAAGACAATTACCAAGAAATTGACATGTTCCACTAGTACTCTTCCTATCCACTCTACAACCCGCATAGTCGGCATCTGAAAAACTCATCATTGAGAAATCTCCGATTTTCGGATACCATAGACCATTTCAATAGTGCCCTTAACATAACGAATAATGCGTTTTACCATAATTAAATGAGATTCTTTGGGACAAGATTGGAATCTAGCACAAAGACACACACTAAACATAATATCCAGCCTACTAGCCGTTAAATACAACAAACTACCAATCATGCTTCTATATAATTTTATATCAACACACTTACCTTGGTCATCCTTATCAAGCTTGGTGGTGGCGGCCATGGGAGTGTTGCAAATTTTTGAGTCTTCAAGCCCAAATTTCTTGATGAGTTCCTTGGAGTACTTGGCTTGACATATGAAAATTCCGTCACGCATTTGCTTGATTTGGAGTCCAAGAAAATAGTTCAATTCTCCCATCAATGACATCTCAAATTCAAGTTGCATACATTGTTCAAACTCTTGCAAAGTAACTCATTAGTAGAACCAAAGATTATATCATCAACATATATTTGAATTATAAGAATGTCGCTACCAACATGTTTAGTAAATAATGTGGTGTCTACTTTACCTTTAACAAAATCATTTGAAAGAAGAAAACTAGAAAGCCTTTCATACCAAGCTCTTAGAGCTTGTTTTAAACCATATAATGCTTTATCTAGTTTGAAAACAAAATTTGAATGAACATGATCCACAAAACCGGGAGGTTGTTCAACATAAACTTCCTCATCAATAAAACCAGTCAAAAATGCACTTTTTACATCCATTTGAAAAAGTTTAAAATTTTTATAAGATGCATAAGCTAGTGTGATCCGTATGGCTTCTAGTCGTGCGACGGGTACAAAGGTCTCCTCAAATTCGATTCCTTCAACTTGAGTGTAACCTTGGGCTACTAACCTAGCCTTATTCCTAATAACATTTCCTGACTCATCCAACTTGTTCCTAAAAATCCACTTAGTACCAATTATTGGTCTATCATGGGGTCTAGGAATAAGGTGTCAAACTTGGTTGCGCTCAAATTGATTGATCTCTTCTTGCATAGCTAGCAACCAATATAAGTCACCCTCGACTTCGAGGATATTTTTGGGTTCAAAATGAGATATGAAAGCATAATTCTCACACAAATCATGGAGTTTGGAGCGAGTGGTTACCCCTTTTGATACATCACCTATGATGAGATCTTCGCGATGATTTGAGGCGTATCTCTAATCTTTAGGAAGTGGTTATAATTGTTCCACTTCATCCTTTTGAACTTCACCAATGGGTTCTTACTTGTCTTCTTGGATGGGTGAGTCCTTCAAGGATATTTTCTCCATGTCCTCACTTAATGAGTCAATCTCTACAACATTCTCAATAATTGCATTAGATTCTTCAAATTTAACATGCATATATTCTTCAATAGTATGAGATGATTTATTGAACACTCTATATGCTTTGCTAGTACTAAAATAACCAACAAAGATTGCTTCTTAAGCCTTAACATCAAATTTACCCAAATTATCTTTGGTGTTCAAAACAAAACACTTGCATCCAAAAACTTTAAAGTATGAAACATTGATTTTCTTAAATGATAAATTTCAAAAGAGGTTTTGAAAGTATTTTTACACAAATAAATACGGTTTGATATGTAGCATTCGGTGTTTACGGCCTCGGCCCATAAGTATTGAGGAAGCCCATATTCACTTATCATAATCCTAACCATTTCTTGAAGAGTTCTATTCTTCCGTTCGACTACTCCATTTTGTTGTGGAGTTATAGGACATGACATTTCATTCTTAATTCCCTTTTCATCACAATAAGTCATGAAGAGTTGGTTGACAAACTCACCACCTCTATCACTTCTTATCCGTAAAATCGAAAATCCTTTTTCTTTTTCAACCCTCTTTCGAAAAATTTTAAAATGCGAAAAAGTTTGGTCTTTATGTTCCAAAAAGAAAACCCAAGTGAAACGAGAAAAATCATCGACTAAAACAAAAACATATTTATTTCCATTTAAGCTTTTAGTTTTAGTTGGTCCAAAAAGATCCATGTGAATCAATTCTAAAGGCCTAAATGACATGATATCTTTGATTGGTTTGAAAGAAGAGTTGGTTTGTTTCCCAAGCTGACACGCACCACAAATGCGGTCTTTTTCAAACTTCTAATAAGGAATACCCTTCACCAATTCCTTAGAATTAATTCTAGCAAGGTGATCAAAAGATGCATGTCCTAATCTTCTATGCCATAACCATGAAATCTCATCAAAAGCATTTAAACATTTAGTAGAACAATCCAAATTTAGCATGTCAATAATATAGACATTATTTTCACGAAATCCAGTAAGAATACAATCATTAGTTTTACAATCAAAAATTTTGCAAGAAGATTCATCAAACACAACTTTGAGATCACGATCACATAGTTGACTAATACTAAGCAAGTTATGTTTAAGCTCATCAACAAGAACTACATTTTCTATTAAAGGAGATGCACCAATCTTAATGTTACCTATACCGATGATGATGCCCTTGGAGTCATCTTCGAAGGTGACGGTGCCACCTTCAACGTACCTTGATAGGGTGTGAAATTATTGATGTCCCATGTCATATGTCTTGAACAACCACTATCAAGGTACCACCGCTCCTTACGTCTTGGAGCCTTGGTGTGTACCTACATCAAATAGTTTAAGACTTGATTTTGGTACCCATATTTTCTTGGGTCCTAATGAGTTAGTGTTTTGAACCCAAACAAGATTATTTGTACTATTTAAATGATCATAGCAAATTTAGCTAAATGGTCATTCCGGTCACAATAAGTACATTTATAAATTCTTCCATATATAAAAGCATAATGAGCATATGGTTTACGGACATGTGAATTGTGATCATGAGTAGTTTTAGCATGATTGACATGTGATGTGTTGGCATGATGAACATGTAAAGTTTTAGCATAAGATGTTTTATCATTTTTAGCATATGGAGTGTGCATATGCTTCTTTGAAAACATTTCTTCTAATTTAGTATTGTTAAAATCACATTCTTTTAAAATATTTCCCAAATCATTGATTTTAGATTTGAACATGAAAAATTCATTTTCATCAATTTTAGGATATTTAGCTTTACAAGCAACTCTATAGGCATCAAAATCTCTTTGTGTTGAAATAAGATTAAAAGATAGTTCATCCTTTTCTTTTGAAGAAATGGCAAGTTGATTTTTAAGCATTTCAATTTCCTTTTTCAATTTTGAACACTCTTCCTTTTATCATCAAAACTTTCTGAAAGTTCAACGAAAGCATGTACTAACATTTCTCTACTTATTTCACTTTCATCATCAAGTGGTTGGGTAGTTATCTTAGGTGTGTTTGTTATGAAACACACATTTGCCGTGTCGACTTCATCTTCGGATTCACTTTCCGAATCCCAAGTGGCTTTGTACACCTTCTTTTCAACCGACCTCTTTTGCTTCAAGGAGGAGGATATCTTTTTCTTGAAATCTGGACAATCGGTCATGATTTGTTCGGGTTTCCGACAGTTGTAGCATATGATCCTTTTCTCCTCCTTCCTTCCCATCGCCTTCTATAGTTGAGCTTATTCTTACAGTACATTTTCTTTAGATTTCTCACAAGGAGAGATAGCTCTTCATCATCTTCTTCATCTTCTTCATCATCGTAGTTGGTGGAGGAAGACTTGAAAGCTATAGACTTTTTCTTTTGAGGTACCGCTTCTTCTCTAGCCATCTTCTCCATCTCATGAGTCTTAAGATTTCCAATAAGACTTATAAGTTCCATCTCGTCTATGTCATTCAACTCCTTCAAGGTGGTAGTTTGATTTCCCATGACGAAGGAAGAGCACGAATCATTTTACGTACCTTTTGATCGTTGCTTATTTCATCACCTAGAGAAGAAAGAGCATTTGTAATCTTAGTAAACTTGGTAATCATATCATCAATAGATTCATCTTCTAGCATTCTAAAACTTTCATATTGGGAACACAAGAGATCTATTTTAGCTCTCTTGACTTATGTTGTTCCCTCATGAGTGACCAATAAGTGTTGACAAATCTCATAGGCGGATTTGCAATGGATAACCCGTGTTAAGTCATCCTCATTCAAAGCTAAAAGTAGGGCATTTTGAGCCTTTGAATTAGCATCAAATTCCTTGAAGGTAAGTTCAGACCAAGTGTCCTCCTCACTTTCGGATCTACTATAAGGCTTAATCAAGGACTTAGCAACTAGACTACCTAGAGATTGTAGCCTAATTTTTCATATGGGAAAGTTGAGTCCATCAAATTTGGGAGGGGTCTTAATGTTATCGGCCATCTTTACTAGTGAATGAATGAAGATATGAAAATAGTGATTAGTAAATTTTCGGATCTCTCTAAGGATGTGAAGCCAAAAATTAGAGTCCTAGCTCTGATACCAATTGAAATCACCTAGAGGGGGGTGAATAGGTGATTTCAATGCACAAATTTAAAATGATATGATGCAACGATCACTATTAGAAGCCGAATACTCGGTGAAGGGCTCTGAACTCCTTCCTCGTGATTCCTCTAAATAAGAGTTTGAGGTGCACAATGCAATCTTATTGTGAGAGTATTGATCGACAATATAATAATGAATGAAAAGCAAGTAAATAACACAAATAAACCAATCGCAAACACAGAGATTGTTTCGAGATTCGAGCACCCAGCTCTGCGTCTTTGTCTTCACCCAGAAGGATTTTCGAACCACTATAAGTTCCACAAAGGATTACAATCACAAGGGAGTACCCAACTCCTCAATCACACTCCTCTAGTCCAGAGGTAGTGGAGCCACAAATACAATAGTATCTTGGTGATCAAAAGACCACACTCTCTTTTGAAAAACTTTTTCCTTACAAAAATCCTAGAGAATAATGTATAGGATTGAAGCTTAAGTTTTGTAAGTGAAAAATAAAATGAAATTGAAGAGAGTTTTGAATCAAAAACTTCAGAGAAAAGAGAGAATTTTAAGCACAAAAACTGAAAGCAAAAACTTCTTTTGAATAGACTCAAACTTTTATTTCTTTTGCAAAAATTGTTGTGTTCTTCTCAACCCTAATCATCCCTATTTATAGCATAAATGTAGGGATTAAAAGGTAAACTGTTATTATGAATAATCAGGAAAGATTAGACCCAAATCCAGCCCTAAATTCGTTTGGAGAAGAAAAACACGTTTTAAAACGTGTTTAAAAAACTAGCCATTTAGGCTGAAAATTCGCTCACGGTCGACTGGCCGGTCGACCGGTTTTCAAAAATATATGACCGTTGCCAGCCCACGGTCGACCGCCCGGTCGACCGTCCCAAACAGAAACTGAGGTGCTTTCAGTCGGCGGAAGCTCGGTCGACCGATATGGGGCCCGGTCGACCGGGTAACGTGCACACATGCACGCACCCAACTGTCAGAACTGCGGTTGACCGCTCGGTCAACCATTCTGACCTGAAACAAAGCCGGTCGACCGTCCGGTCGACCGCAACAGTTATAACAGTTTATATTTTAGAATATTTTTGAAGATCTAATAATTTTCAAAAATAATTTTTGGTCAAGACTTGGTACACTACATAAAATAGAGTTTGCAAATATTAAAATAGGTTTATAGAAATGTTTTATATAAAGAAGAAATATCTTTTGAAAAACATGTGCAAAATCTTGTGTGTGGGAAAAATTGAGCTTCAACACTATACACTATCCTTTAACAAACTAAAGTATAAAAGAAGTCTCCGAGCCGCGTTACGCCAAGCTAGAGCCTCCTCTCCTATGAAAACGTCTTCTTGCGTCATTAACCTATCAACATGCTTTTAGCGCCATTATCCTTGCAATATGCTTAAAAGCCATCAAAACTTGTACAAACCTGAAACTCATTCTAAAATAACTTATTAGTACCAAATAGCTTCTATGTGTTTTGTTATCATCAAAACTTAAACAAATAGAGAGTGTAACCTTTTGGGCCAACACTATCTTCTGCGTCAATGCTTACCGCAGGATCCTCTACTTGAGCTGCCCCAGTGCTCTCTGCAAACCACTCAAATGACAGTGATAACAATAAAAAAAAGAATATTCAATACGTCAGTATTCTCTTACCAAGTTGAGGATCTGAAGATGGCGAATTCCTGAATAGGTCGTGTAGGGTTGAGGCCTCCCTGACCTCGACGGTTGCACTCTCTTGAGGCATTTCGGTAATAGGAGCCTCAAGGCCCTCCTGTTGGGCCAGCTCTTGAATCATCTCCTCAATATGAGAGGAAGTTATAGCTTCACTGTCGACAGCCAGCCCTATAGCAGAAAATCAAAAGGAAATGTCAGAACCCTTCCCTAACTTGAGGAGGAGCCGGTTCAAGAAAACAAGGAAAGTACCTTTGGTAGCAGCAATTATTGCTATTGGCGAAGCCGTCACAAGGTCACATCCCTGTATCTCTTCCTCCGAAATATGCGAGAATTTGCTCGTATCAGGAAGAGCAGGTTCATCGCCGAAATCGACTTCTTCGCCAGAATAATATCCATGTTCTTCGGACGACGAAGATGACAATTCAACACAAGAGGTTTCAGCAATCGAGACCTTACCACTGAGTACCCCAGTAGTAGGGCTAGGGTCGATAACTCGCGAAGTGGGTATCAATACACTGGGAGACCCTGGCTGTTGTACCTCAACCCTTCTCTCATGAACTGAAGAAGGTCCAGGCTGAGTTGAGACCCTCGGGATCTCAACATAATCCCTCCCTACAAACTCGACCTCACGTTGCTTGACCTCTTCAGCCATGGCGGGTTCACCTGTAAGCTCCCCTTATTCCAGGATCACGGGGCCCCTGCTGCGTAGACCGCGAGGGCGAAGAAGGGGGATCTCCTCTTCATCTTCCTCTTCCTCCCTCTGCTCCTCAACACCAGAAGGAACTACCTCGGGCATTGAAGCTTCAGTCTCCGATTCTCTCCTAACCTTTTTCAGGATAGGCTTATCTTTGGAAGCAGAGCCGTGGGAACGTTTAGACACAGCCTGCTGACTCTTTTTAACGGGCTGCCCCTTGGGTACTGCAGCCATTGGTCCCGTCCCTGTTTTCCCTCCTGTTTCCTTCTCGGCTGCCTAATATTCGTCCATACCTCGCATATGTTTGTTGGACTCTAACTTGTCCTTATAAGACGCTTTAATGCTCTTAATGCACAAGGTATTTATTCTGAAATCAGACATCCTACTAGCCAGGGAATACCAAGTATAGAAACTGAGGCTGGTATAACAATTGGGTGCCTTGTGAGGCAAGCTGAAAACAGCTTTTGTCCCTCCAGCCACACTGTAGTACCAAGCCCGACACCTTCAAACAAATTCTCACTGAAAGAGAGGTTGACATTGGGGTTGCCAATATACAATTGATCATAGCCGAACTGTCGAGCAAAACGACTCGGCATGTAAGGCTCGATCGTACATGAATTCCCTTACCGGAAGAGCAGATACCCAGGTCGAATATTAATCAGCCACCAGAAGACTCCCGATGGCAGCCTTGTGAAATCATCTGGTCCTGGAAAGTCGGTGAATTTATCCTTGTATGATGCACCAGCAATCTCAGGGAAGCAACGGTCGAGCTGATAGTTCGAAACATTCAGAATACATTTTCGAATGTAGAACATATAATAGCAAGACCGGCTCGAAGTTTCCAGCTTCTGCACGAAAGGAACAAACCCCGCAGACAGAGGCACTGCTGTAATCAGGGAAGGGCAGTGCATAACATACCAAGCCATCAAGTACGTATATGGAAGCTCGATCCTGGGGTTAGGGGTTTTTACTCTCGGCCTTCCCTCCGAATCAACTTGTGGCCTGCCCTTGGAGTCGACAATGGCCTCTACTTGGTACAGGCTTTTAATCAGAGCACATAACCCACTTTGAATTTCAGCCACCATTGCTGGAAGGAGAGCGATGGAAATTTCATAGGCCAGCAAAATCGCCGGGTACACCACATCGGCGATAATTACTTCATGTGGCAGTGTTGGCACTACACAACGCTTCAGCCATAGCATAAGGAAGCCCGCCAATAGTGCCCGGTCAGAAATGGGAATTCGGGCCTGATGATGAAAACTTTCAAAGACCGTATCAGGTTTGAAAGTATCTTCATTTGACTCCGTGATGTAAGAGCTTGTAGAGGCGTCGATCCTCTCAGCAATTTCTTCGTCAGTGCAAGAAGCCAAGCTGGTCACTGGGCTATCTTTCTCAGTTATACCATTGTATAGGTACTCGCCCAGGACATCTGCTTGACACCCCTATTCCTCCAAGAGGTTATTTGGCCGCAATGTGAAAGTGACACAACACTTTCCAGTATGTCTCGTACACCTGAGGGTTTTCCTTCTTTAAGAGATGAAGTTCTTCAGAAGTCGGGACGTACTCTTCATAAGGGGCATCTCCCATAACTAGCCCCGAGACTTCATACAGTTCATGAAGAGCGAGCCCCATCTCTCCAACCGGAGTAAAAAATGTGCCCGTCAAAGAATTATAATGCTCCAGGATGCCATAAAAATTGTGGGAGCTTTGCGGGAGGCCATACTGTACAGCCCTGACCGAGTGATATAACCCCACTTGCTGCAGCAGAGCTCCAAGTTCGACAAGGACAAATCCAACCATCTTACCCCACCAGGATCTGTTGGAAGAATGAACCCACCCGAGCGGACGGAAGTCGATTGGAAAATCACCCCTCACTTTCATGAACTGGTTGATGAAGGTGGTGCCAAGTTGTGGGATTTCTCCTTTCGGATATTCAGATCTGAATAATTCGGGAAATAAACCAAAGACCTCTTTCCTATGGCCAGCAGAATGTATTTATTTGGCACCTAATCTGCCAAGAGAGACACCGGAGACAAATCGAGAAAGATCCCAATCCATCGCGCGATGAACAGACATGTGCTGTGGATAGGACAAGGGATACATCCTCTCCATGTTGTAAAGAAAGAACCGCCTGTCCCCTATCTGACGGAGCCACTTATAATCCCCATCATGAAGAATCCTATCGTTCTCGTCAATGTCGTCACCAAAGAGGAAAACAGGCTTCTGTAATGGAGTGCGAGAGTCACCATGCTGGCCTTAGAGATTCTCTCCTTTTGCTCCTTCGACTTACCAGTAGTCACAGGAGCAGTTCTCTAAAGCACGAAGGTCAGATTACGATCAGCGCCACCTACGTGCCCAAAGTGGTACTTTTTAGACAAAGGGTTGGAGGAGTATCATACTACAAAGAGGACAACACTGGGTCAGAAATCTAAAAGAAAATGGCCAAGTGCTTGAAATGCAAACGCAAGAATGAGCTCAGACGCAGAAATCAACAAAATCCGCGTCTAGACTCAAAAATGCAAGGCTTGCATATTGCCTGCATTTTAAAATCTAGAACTTAGAAAAAATTTCTAAGTATCGGACTCAGACGCGAGATTCATTAAAACTTGCATCTGACCTTACAAGACGCAAGAATTGTAAGAAGTCTGCGTCTGAACTCCTCACACTTAGAAAAATTTTGAGTGCTGAACTCAAGACGCAGGGCTCAATAAGGCTCGCGTTCAGCAAACAGATACAGACTCAGATTGATGAAGCAAAGATGCGGAAGTCATCAAACTCGCATCTTGTCCACCAATTCAAGAAAAGCGTCTGACGATCAAACACGGACACGAGCCTCGCGTTGGCGGTTCACATTCAAAAGGGACTTAAGAGTTGAAAGAACTCCATAAGCTCCTTCAATGGCGGAAATCAAATCAGATGATTTTACTACCTGAAATAGGGGCCTCCTACATGGAAGAACCACCCATTTGAATCTCCGGAGCGACAACGCTCGAGGATGAAGAAACGGGTTTGGTCTTGGGTGCCATTTCGACTGTGAGATCACTGTTAAAGATGGTGAAAATGGAAAAGCTTCGAGCTTTTCTTAACCCTAAAAGGCTCGGCGAAGAAGAAGAGTCTAATGATGATTCTTGAAAGACTGTTGTCTTTTATAGGCACAGAAATCCCCAGAAATATGCGGTGTTTGGCTCGAGGCCTAATCCCGTCTGACGCGTGGCGTGCATATTAAATGCAACGCAAAATTCGTGCGCCAGAGGAAAGATATCCCTTCAACTCCGCCGGACATGTGGCAACACGCCCACAATACGGATTCGTGTTTAACGGAAAACTGCGTCCCTCCAAAAGTCGCGCCTCTTCAGCAAGGTCAAAGCCGCGCCTAGTTCACAGAGTGAGAGCTGCGTCTTCATCTCAAAGATCACGGTCCTTACAAGAGCCGCGTTTCTTCAGCAAACTAATGATGCGTCCCCACTCCAATTGAGAACTGCGTCTTTAAAGCAACATGACCCCGCGTCTACAAGACCTGCATTCAGTCTTTACTTCTGCAATTTAGTTCAACAGTACACTGGCACAAGTAGATGACTGTTCACCCCTAATTTAAAGTACACCAACAACAAGCTCAGAGCACTTGGGAGGTCTAGACTGTGTATCAGACACTCGCTACGATCATTTCTGGCGGCTTCAAAGGGTTTCACAGTACACTCACGAAGACCATATTTCAGACAGAATCAAGCTCAGGGCATCTCAAATGATTGTCAGTCCAATCATAAGAAGTATGAATTCAACCGGAGTCCAAAGTATTTCAAAATCCGTCCCAGTCATCCGCGGAATATCGAAAACTTTGGAGGGGTTCTGTAAGTTGTCTAAAAATCACTAAAGACAAGTTATCAAAAAATAGAGTCCAAACTCCAGACGCAGGGTTAATCATAGCCATCACTGCAGCACTAAGACGCGAAGGTCGAAACCCGCGTCTCAGCATCACTGCAACACCAAGACGCGAGGGTTGAAACCTGCGTCTCAGTATCACTACAGCACCAAGACACGAGGGTTGAAACCTGTGTCTCAGCATCACTTCAGCAATAAGGTGCAAGGCTCAAAACCCGCGTCTCGGTTATAACTGCCCTCGTTATTGGGTCAATTACTGCCCACATAATAAGGGAGTTAACCCCCATTATGGAGCATTTTTAGGGGCACGTTCACCCCTGAAACCTCTATAAATAGTCCCATTTGCTATGGAGAAGGGGTCGATCGATCGGATAATTCTTGGTAAAGAATTTCGGTTGTGAGCTGTAGAAGCACCAAGACCTCCACTGAAAAGAAAGAGAGTTCAACTCTTCTAACAACTTGCTGGTACAAGTTTGTCTTTGCCTACAATCTCTTTGAGATTCCTAATGGACAGGAGCTGTGTTACTCTTTTTGCTATCCAAAGAGAGGATTCCCAAGAGGTCCTGACGTTCACCCGGTCAACGAAAAATAAGATTCACTTTCCACCGCCACATCAAGAACCCAGTACTAAATAAATGGGAGATTCAAATCTAAACATCTTCCCTCCCTTATAGTAGGAGTATTGATCCGTTGTAATTCTTCATTGATTCAAGGAAATTTTACAAGGAATTTTCTCCCACCAAATAGCATTGTTTTCAATTGGTATTTCAATAGCTAATTTTTTCAATTGGTATCAAAATATACTTCTTATTTTACCTTTCAATTGGTATAAAAAAAATTTAAAGATATTTTATTGGTATCAAAAACTTACTATGTTTCATTTTTATTTGGTATCAACATTTACTATTGGTATCTATTTTTTCAATTGATATCTATTTTGTAATTGGTATCTAAATTTTTTTTTCAATTGATAAAATCTATTGGTACCTTAAAAAGTGATTTCAAAGTATTTTGATATGTATTGCTTATATGCAATGGGAGTTTAATATCTTCTCTATATATAGATTCATATTGAGTGTATCTCACATTGAGGAGCTTGATATCTCTTCTTTACGTGATACACGTGTGTAGGGGGAGCTTCACATCTCCACTTATACATTGTATATTATGCTTTATGTAGTTAGGGTCTAGTCATCTCTTTTCATATAAATGCATGTATGCAGGGGGAGTTAACTTTACGTCTCTCCTCTTCATGAATGTTATATCGCATATATATAATTTTATTGTTTGATTTGTTTTCGCCCCTTTGTTGATGAATTGATAAAAAGGGGGAGAGATATTTGGAGAGTTTATATATGCATATTTATATTTGTTGTTTATGCATATATGTTTACAAAAAGGGTGAGAAGTATTTGGACTTTATTGATTTGTTTATGCATATATATTTTGTTTAGTCAATGCACTTCATTGATTATCTATTTGTTTTTTCTATGCATGAATTAAGGGGGAGCTTTTATGAAGCTTAACTTTAATCCATGCATATATAACTCCATGAGTTTTTTCATCATCAAAAGGGGGAGATTGTTGGCCCAGAGGCCCATCGCTCTAATTTTAATGATGATTAACTCATGTAGTTATAGTTTTCTAACGATCTTATACTTAATTAGTTTCAGATATTTGATCAAGATCTTAGTGTTGACCCAAAGGTTACACTCTCCATTTTATGCGTTTTGATGATAACAAACCATATAAAAGCTATTTGGTACTAATAGAGGTTCTAGAATGAATTTCAGGTTTGTTAGTCGTGATGGCTCAAGCGTTCTAAAGCATGTTACAAGGTTGATGACGCAAGAGGAATCACTCATAGGATAGGAGACTCTAGCTCAGCAACGCGATTCAGAGACGCCTACCTATGGATCTTTATGTTGTTAGTTGTTAAAGAATAGTATATAGTATTGAAGCTCAAATACCCTACACACGAAAAATTGCACGTGTTTTCAAAAGATTATTTTCGACTCTTTTTAAAATACTTTAAAATCCTATTTCAGTACATGCATACTTAGCTTATTGTATTTTACAAGCCTTTTACAAAATCCCTTTGAAAATAACATAATCTTCAAATCAAATTTCTAACTGTTTTTCAATTTATGACCTGTTGCGATCGACCGGGCGGTCGACCGGCTCTATTACAGGTCAGAACGGTCGACCGCGCAGTCGACCGCAGTTCTGACCCATGGGGGTGTACACATTCCCGGTCGACTGGGCGGTCGACCGGACCCCATGACGGTTGACCGAGCGATCGACCGACTGACTGACCCAAACTCTCGGTTTGGGACGGTCGACCGGGCGGTCGACCAGAGTCAGCCAATGGTCATAAATTTTTGAAAACCGGTCGACCGTGCTTGACTTTTCTGGCCAAACAGCTAGTTTTTTAAACATGTTTTAAAATATTATTTTAATCTTAAAATGTGGTTTTAGGCTTGTTTTTGGTCATATTATTCCTGATTAGTCAAAATAAATATTTACCCTTTAATCCCTACCTAAATCCTATAAATAGGGGTGGTTGGCGTTGAGGAAAATTACAACAAATATTGTAAAGAATTCAAAGTTTGAGTATTCTTGAAAGAAGTTTTTACTCTCAGTTTTTGTGCTCTAATCTCTAATTTATTTTTGAAGTTTTTGAATCAAATCTTTCTTCTACTTTGTTATTTTCACTTACAAACCTTGAGCTTCAATCCTACATATTATTCTCTAGGATTTTGTAAAGAAAAATTTTCAAAAGAGAGTTTGTGATCTTGTGATCACTAAGTGATTATTGTATTTGTAGCTACACTATCTCTGAACTAGAGGAGTGTGATTGAGGAGTTGGGTACTCCCTAGTGATTGTAATCCTTTGTGAAAATTATAGTGGATCAAAAATCTTTCTGGGTGAAGGTGGGGATGTAGAGCTGGGTGCTCGAACCTCGAAACAAATCTCTGTGTTTGTGATTGGTTTACTTGTGCTTCTTACTTTCGATTCATTCATTCTTATATTGTCGATCTATACTCTCACAATAAGATTGCATTACGCATCTCAAACTCTTATTTAGAGGAATCACGAGGAAGGAGTTCAAAGCCCTTCACGGGATATCCGGCTTCTAATCTTACTTTGAGTGATCGTTGCATCATCTCATTTTTAAATTGTGCATTGATTAGCATTACACCTATTCACCCCCCTCTAAGTGTGATTTCACTTAGTAGGTGATTAGTTTCAATAAAGGAGTTTTGGAGCTAACACATGTGGATTCAAAAGCTCGCGCGTCAAGAATGCATCTAGCACTCGTTGGAGTCAAGCTCGTTGGATCACGTTTGGATCGAATCAGCTTGGAGACAAGAAGACTTCGGTTTGTTTAGTTTAGTATGTTTAGATCTTGTGTAAAGATAGATAGTGTTGATATGCTAAAGTTCACATATACACACACAAGTTTCATGTGTTTGGTTTTTAGTTTTTTCGGTTTAACCGGTTTCGGTTTTCATATATATAATTTTCATGGATAGATAGAATCAAAACAAGTTTACATGGTTTAATGTATATTAGATTTGATATATATATATATATATATATATATATATATATATATATATATATATATATATATATATATATATATATGCTTTATCTATTTAGAAAAAATTACTTTGATAGTCTATCTCATGAATTTGGAGTTTTGTATTTAAACAAAACTTATTTTTGGATTTCGTATCAAAAACATAGATATATATATATATATATATATATATATATATATATATATATATATATATATATATATATATATATATATATATATATATATATATATATATATATATATATATATATATATATATATATATATATATATATATATATATATATATATGTATATGTATATTGGATTCTATCCATATACAATATGCTTCAAATTTATTTCAATATCATGTTTTTGTATTTAGACAAGTTTTGGAGAAAACGGTTTTCCATTTCAAAGTTTGGTTTTTAGAAAATACAGTTTTTGTTTAAAGGCCAAATTTCAATATCACAAAAATGGTTCAAATAGTTTATAATATATATTAATTTTTTGTCACACATATTTGTTACTCAAAGATCTTATAATAATTTATTTTTGTGGAATTTATGTGATTTTATGAGATTTTATTGAAGGTAAAAAGATCAAGTTTTTAATCTCTAAAATATGTGACCTGGCCTTCTGCTGGTCGACCGAGACAGAAGTCGGTCGACCGGTCCGGTCGACCGATGTGCACAAACGTGCACAGCCTTTTGGCTTGAGGGCCGGTCGACCGTTTAGAGAGCTTTGCTCTCTGGATCTAGCCCCGGTCGACCGCGCGGTTGACCGGCCAGAGAGCTCTGCTCTCTGGATCCTGCCTCGGTCGACCGGTGGCTCAATGGTCAGAAAAATGACCATTGGCCGGTCGACCAGGCGGTCGACCGACAGCAGAGTTTTCTGCTGATTTGACCCAACAGCTAGTTTTTTGAGAGGGCTTATAAATAGCTCCCTCTTGGGATGTTTCATACAAGAATTTGAAGAGCAAATTTTCTCATCTTTATAAGGATTTAGCAAGAAGTTTTCCAAGAGTTTTTAGGTTAAAAAGTTCTATCTTTATTTGTTTTAAAGGGTTGGAAAAATCAAAGAAAAAGAGAAGTCTTTGGGAATTATTTTTGATCTTCATTTCTATTTTATACTAAAAGTTTTCTCAAGTATGTTCTTTGTGATTTTGATTTTCAAACTCTTTATTTTCTCACACTTGAGCTATCATATCTATCATATCTATAGATCTTGTTTTGTGAGAAAAATTAGTTTGTGGTCTATTGTGATCACTATAGTTGTTTGTGATCTTTGTGATCACCAAGAGTTGTAATCTTTCTTTGCTTTGGGTATCCCTCTAAGTGTAGAGGTGATTGTGTTTCTTAGTGTCCCTCTAAGTATAGAGGTGATTGAGTTTATTGGTATCCCTCTAAGTGTAGAGGTGATTGTTGGAGTTTTGCTTTGTGTCTTATCCCTCTAGTGTGAGGTGATTGTGGTTGTTTAGCTTAGTGCCTTATCCCTTTTGTGTGAGGTGATAGTTGTTGTGCCTTATCTCTTGTGTAGAGGTTGTGTTTGTTGGAGAGAGGAGTTGTGTACTCCAAGTTTGTATTTGCCAAATCCTCAGTGGAGGTTCCCTGTTTGGGAAGTCCTGTGTGGACGCTTAGTGAAAATCATTCTGTGTGAAGGCGGGGACGTAGAGCAGTGGCTCGAACCTCGAAACATATCTTATTGTTTGTAATTGATCCACTATCTCTAACTCTCTCTCTTATATTACCTTGCATTGTTTCATATTGTTCATATCATACATATATGCTTGGTATTGTTTGTGTGTACCCATATTTGTGTTGAACCAAGAGAGCTTCAATAGCACCTCAACTCTTATTTTGAGGAATCTAGAGGAGTTAGTCCAGAGCCTTTCACCAGGAATTCGGTTACACTCTTTGGTTATACTAAGTGTGTTTCAATTAGTATGTAATTCCACATCATTTGTCATTAGATTAGCTATACACCTATTCACCCCCCTCTAAGTGTATTTTCTATAAGTGCTTTCATACACAAAATTTCTAAAAGATATGTGCACCAAGAAACAAAAAACCAATGTCCCAAAGAAAGTCTTTCACGCTACCAACATTGGCGAGTTATTATCTGCGCCCATTCTTATAAATACAAAAATCTCAGTTGTTCGACCATCGCTTGTACCATAGGACAAATCAACATCAACAGAGCACTACTTGATTTGGGAGCAAGTATCAACTTGTTCTCCTTCTCTTTTATCAACAATTCGGGTTAGGCGATCTTCGTCCAACACGAGTAACAATTCAATTATCTGACTAATAAGTGAAAATCCACAAGGAAAAAATCACTGATGTTCTCATTCGGGTTAGGGAGTTTATCTACCTTGTGGACTTTATGTGCTTGAAACATAACCAGCTTTGAATTCAAGATCTAAAATTCTATTCATTTTAGGACAACCATTTCTCGCCACAGCCAATGCAATAATAAACTGTAGGAACGGATCAATGTAACTAACACTTGGAGATATGACAAATGAGGTAAATGTTTTGTACTGAAAAAAACAAACTCGAGACTTGGAAGATCAGACATTTGAAGTAAACTTAATAGAAAATTTAACAAGTGAACATTAGGAGGAACTGGAATATAAATCTGAATGCGAGTTTGAATTAAAGTCAGATGATTTCAATCTCGACCAAATAGTTGATTCTGCGGTAGTATGGGCAATCACTCTAATTCCTTTGAGTTCAGAACCGAATAACTTGATCCAACCCTCGACTGAACAATTTCTCACTTCTGAACTGAAGGTCCTTCCGAGTCATCTTAATTATGTTTACTTGGGAGAAAAAGAGGCTCTCCCGGTCATCATCGCTTCTCGTTAAAACGGGGAATGCGATGTTGAGAAAAAACAAAGAAGCCATTGGTTGGACCATGGCTGACATCAAAGGACTCAGCCCATCCATTGTACAACACCGCATACACCTAATCGAAGAGGCAAAACCTAAACGCGATCCACAACGTAGGCTTAACCTAATCATGCAAGAAGTTGTTCTAGTAGAAATACTTAAACTATTAGATAATGGGATCATTTATCCCATATCCGTTAGTCAATGGATTAGTCATGTCCACACTGTGCCCAAAAGATTGGTTTTATGGTGATGGAAAATGACAAAAAGGAATTAGTAAACCCAACTTCTCACAAAGATTCGAGTTTGCATTGATTAGCGCAAATTAAATACCGCCACTTGTAAAGACAACTTTTCTCTTCCATTCATTGAACAAACGTTGGAAAGATTGGCTAGGCATGAATACTATTATTTCCTGAATGGGTATTTTGGGTACAATCAAATCCCTATCGCCCCCGAAGATCAAGAAAAAATAATGTTTGCCTGTCCATTTGGACGTTTGCATACCGCATAATGCCATTTGGCTTATGAAACGCCCCAACAATGTTCCAACATTGCACTAAGCTTGTTCTCGGACATGGTAGAATATTTTTTGGAAATACTCACAAACGATTTCTCAATTTACGGAGACTCTTTTAATTTTGTCTATGCTTGCATCATCTAAAGTTAGTTCTTAAACGATATACAGAGACAAGCTTGACATTTAACTGGGAAAGTGTCATTTTATGGTCAAATGAGGAATTATTCTAGGGCATGAGATTTCAAGATAAGGGATAGAGGTTGATAAGGCAAAAGATGAAGTGATTGCCAAGCTCCCCAAGCTGAAATGCTTTAAAGACATCCGATCCTTTCTAGAGCATGCTGGATTTTACCGTAGGTTCATCAAAGAGTTTAGCTAAACTTCTAGATCCTTGACGAATCTATTAGTAAAAGACATGCCCTTAAATTTTAATGACAGATGTCTACAAGTATGGGAGAAATTGAAACAAGAACTTATCTCCGCTCCAATCATCTCGGCATCTGATTGGACAAAACCATTTGAGATCATGTGCGATGCCTCAGATTTTACCATCGGTGCTGTTCTAGGACAGCGCATCGATAATATGCATCACGTGATCTATTATGCGAGTAGGACTTTAAATGACACACAAAAAATACACTACGATTGAAAAGAAATTTTTGGCCATAGTATTCGCGTTGAAAAAATTTCATCCATACCCACTTGAGTCCTAAACAACAGTGTTCATGGACCACTCCGCGCTGAGGTATCCTATGACAAAGAAGGACACCAAAGCAAACTTATTCGATAGATCCTTTTTTTACAAGAATTTGACCTTGAAATACAGGATAAGAAAGGCATGGAGAATGTAGTAGCTAATCATTTGTCCCGAATTCCCAATGCACCAATTAAGAAAACACCGATCAACAAGAATTTTCCTGACGAACACATCCTAGCAATTTGTAAGGAGGTCTGGTATGCAGATATTGTAAACTTTCTCGCTACCGGGCAAACACATTCTGACTGAATGAGTCAGGATAGATATCGCTACTTTGCTCAAGTGTGGTTCTTCTTTTGGAAAGAACCGTATCTTTCAAATACTGTCTTGACCAAATCATCAGAAGATGTATCCCTGAAGAAGAATAGGAGTGTGTTGAGATTCTGTCATGAACTTGCTTGCAATGGGTACTTTGGTCTAGTCAAAACCGCTGAAAAAGTCTTGTAAAGTGGGTTCTACTGATCTACTTTATTCAATGACTCTTTCAATTTCTGCAAATTATGTAAAAATTGCCAAATGACCGGTAAAATTTTAAGAAGAGATATGATGCCCCTAAACCCCATTCTAGAAGTAAATTTTTTTTGATGTTTGGGATATCGACTTCATGAGGCCATTTTCGAGTTCATTTGGCAACTAGTACATCTTGGTTACAGTGGACTACGTGTCTAAATAGGTCAAAACTGTACCAACATAGACAAATGACAACAGGGTTGCTGTCAAATTTTTTAAAGAGAACATAATTTCTCACTTTGGTGACCGCGTGCTGTAATTGGTGATAACAGGTCTCATTTCTGCAATAGGGCTTTTGAAACTCTGATGCATAAATACTCGATAACTCACAAATTATTCACGACATATCGTCCCTAGACTAACGGGCAGGTAGAAGTGACAAACAGACAAATAAAACTCATATTGGAGAAGGCTGTAGGACATTATAGAAAAAGTTGATCTGTTAAGCTAATAGACGCACTTTGAGCTTGCCAAACTGCTTTCAAAACTGCTCTCGGTATGTCTCCATACCAAGTAATATTTGAGAAAGCCTGCTAATCGGTAACTGATATTGCATATTTATCGTCGCATCCCCATATTTATGGTATAATAAACACTGCTTTTTAATAGAATTTTTTGTGTAAATTAATGTAGGCCTATACTAAAGGAGTTGGAACAGATAACAAGCTCAAAAGCCACTGAAATTTAGATTAAATCAAAATCAAGGATTCGAGCAAATATTCAGCTGAAGATCAGAGCAAATCAGAGAGATAACACCAAATGAAAACTGATTAAATTCAGATTTTTATGAATCCATTTCGGTTAGCTAAAGATCAAGGAGGATATCATCAAATCCAGAGCACAAATGGAGAAATCAAGTGAATAATACATGCAAAGAGGAAATCCAACGCAGCCTTCCCAAAATCTGGTCATCTGGCAATAGGATTGCCGTGGATCCGCCGCAATCCTTATGGATCCGTCGCAATAAAATAGAATCTAAGGAGCGTTTTCTCCACCTATCTGTTTACTCCTCTCTTCTCTCCATTTCGCTTATAAATACTGCATTTTCGAAGGTAAAAAGGGGACGATTAAGCATATATAGATTTTTAGGTCAGTTTTCATTCTAGTTTAGTGTAGGTTTTCATTTTTATTTTAATGTAATTTTTTATTTTTTGTAAACACAGGTTAGACTGAGATCCATGAAAGTAAGAGAGATTTATGTTAAGAATGACATCGATGTAACCTCCCTCCTTTCTTTCATCGTATCTTTATGTAATAAAAAGGTACAGATTTTTATGTTCTCCTTTGTTTTCGTGTTATTCTTCTTTTTAATTTTCCTCCTTTGGTGCCAACTGCAATCCAAGTGAGTCTTATAGCATCGAAAGAGCCTTGTCTTTGCGAGTGCCACGATAGCTAATGATGATGGATTTTTGTCTCAATCTGTATCATTTCATGCTTGTGTCGTCTTGATGATGTAATGTGGAAGAGACAGAAATCAACTCTTATGGTTATGTGCTAATCGCCTCCACTTCAAGGTTACACCGTCGCCAAAGATTCAAAGTATGCATTTGGCCAAATGAGGTAAGTATTTCTTTTTTAATTTTCTTCCTTTTTTTAATCTATTAGTTTAGATCACCTCCAATCACTAACTCTGTACTCTTTCTATTTGTTTCTTTAACTTAGTTTTTCATTTCCCAAGATCACCATCTCCTCTAATCTACCACTTTTACAAATTAACATAACTTTATTTTCTTTTCTCTTTAAAAGCAAAAGAAAATTTTTAACTATTTTTAGTGAACTTAAAAGAGACTTACAACACGTTTCTATCACAAGTCCCTCCTTGTGGATCATGAACCCGCATAGCCACTTGCTATCATGGTAGAATTGAGTATCTTGCACTTCTATTCTCCATTTTTAAAATTCTGTATTTTCTGTGCAGGTAAAACCTTAACCAACTTTTTGGCGTTGCTGCCGGGGAGGGACGGTAAGTAGCTCTTTTTAATTTACTTTATTTGTTAACCTTCTTCTCTGTTTTAGTGTGCAGGTACTAATTTCTAGATTCTAATAACTGCAGGATATAAATAGTAGTATTGTGCCTCTACTTCAGAAAGCAAAGCATAGTTGTTCTCTGCATTGCCGCAAAAATAGGGCCAAAGCCGCATTGGCGCTGCAATCAGAGTAAACTACTCACTCTGATTGATTATAGTTGCTTGAATTGAAAGTTTTAGTATTCTACAGTATTTAGTTTTCAAATTTAATATACTATGCACACTGAATTAAGTCAACAGTAACTTGGTGTTTTTAAATGCTAAAAATGGTTTAGACTTTACATTTAGGCACATGTCTATTTCGTTATATTTTCTATTTACTGTTGAAGAGTGCCGGAGCCAATATACGTGTGCATAGCATATAGTTTAGGAAACATATTTTGAGTGATGTATATTGCTTAAAGTGTTATTTTTTCTATATACTTATACACTTGCACAAAAACGATTAAGGGCACATCCTTAAACAAGATAAGGTGGGGGAGTCATAACCCTCCCTTAGCGCACAAACAATCTCATCACTCACTAACCCTTGCTTAACTTAAAATTGAGTAGACTTTGGCCCTAGGGATATCTCGAACTCAATAGGAGACTGACCTAAGGAAAAGTTGATTAGAATTTGACTCTTGCCAAATCGGTGTCAAAGGTCGGGGATTGAAAAGTGAATCCTTAAAGGCTAGTGGTTTAGCTTAATTAGGCCCATCTCTTTTAGTGTGAATACCTCCCACCAATCTTGCCCTGATCTAGCCGATTAACTTGTGGTCAGGTTCTGTAATATACCCCCCGTGGATAGTACTAACCAGTTAGGAGTCATCTAGGTCTAAGATCTATCCTAACATAGGATAGATTTTTCTTTTTATTTGTTTGTTTGTTTGCTTTTTTTAAACATCTTTGTGATATGGATTACAATTATAATTATTTCACTGCATATAGTTGATCCATATTTCACATCGACCTCTTTTGAATCGAATATTACCAACCCGATACTGTATAACTTTAACTAACCAAGTATACCGGATTAGTCTTATCCGAATCAATATTATCCCCAATCTCAGTATTATGAATAAGATTGAAATAATTATTATCACTCTTCACTGAGTCAATGGTGATATAACTCCCTGAGTCATATTGTCAACCATAATTTCAACATTCAGCTTCAAATTTTTCTAGCCATGATCAACCCATAGAAGAAAAATCTGAGGTGAATAAGAGTATAGAAGCTATGATTGAGTCCCAAGAATAAAAACTGAAAATGATGGAATCACAATTCCCACAAGACTTCCAAATTCAAGATCATTACTGTATTTTCCAAGTCCCAAAACAAGAAGAAGAACTTACTGACTTAGAAAAGAGTATGGAATTCATGTTTCAATCCCTAAAAGATTATATTCAGTCCCAAAATGATTCCTTTAATAGGTTAGAAGCTCAAATGAGACACTTAATCAATAGAGTAAATAATAGAAATGAGGAAACTCTACCTATTACATTTTTGACCATACCTGATTGTCCTAGCCATATTGATAGAAACTAAGAATTATGGCATCTTAGAGACTTTAATCAAGATTCAATTTTATCATATCACCTTGAACTTGATCAATACCAAACCATTGATAAATTGGCAAGTTTTCATTTCAATGAAATTGAATTTGAACAAAAATGTGAATTCGAACTTTCATTTCATGATTCAATTCCAAAATTCGAGTTTATGTTGCCTTCAGTATCTTTACCTAATTTGGACCACATTCCCGAGCCAACATCGACTTCCGTACCCACAAATCATGAAATTGAACCACCTATTTTTGATAATCACATTTCATTGATGGAAAAGAATGTGAATCTTAATTCCTTGATTTGGACTCAACTTTTAAATCAAAACTAACTCTCGGACCTAAACTTGATTTAAATCATATACCCGAGTCAGTGTTGGTTCCCATTTCTATCATTCAAAAGCCCAAATCATCTGTTCCACAAAGTTACATTCCGTTATTGGATCAAGGTAAAGACAACTATGACTTAATGATAATATTTGAAAATTGATCATATAACGGGATAAATTTCATTTCCAAATCTTACATGATCATATTCATAAAAGGGATATTAAAAATTTAAATAAAAAAGAGGTCGTCAAAGGTTGATTCCAAGATAATCCTAGTCATTTAGATTGGGCAGAAATAATTGGCCGAATCCGACCACCACCGGAACCACCACCTTGAGGTAACATGTTTCCTTTCCTTTCTTTTTTTCATGCTTATATGCATTCATTTATACATTGAGGATAATCCATGAGATAGGTGTGGGAGAGAGTTCTAACAAACATAAGTTTCTTTTTATTAAAAAAATTAACATTTTTTTGCTTTTAAAAACTTTTTGAAAAGAGAAAGAATATTTTGACCTATTTTTTGTAAGAAATTAAGTTAATTTTAAGGAATAGGAGAATCATAATTAGGATTTCTTATATTTGATCAAAATAAGATTATTTGTTTGATTTCTAGGGTTACGAAAAAAATTGAAAAAGTAATTTAGTTTTAATTTTTATCCTGATGAAAATACATACATTATACACTTGCACACTTGGTTCAAAAACAAAAATTCTTATGCTTTATAAAAAAAGAAAAAGAAAAGAAAAAATTATATATATCAAAAATTCTCCGATTAAGATGGATATTTGTGCCTCATAAAGCATAAGTATTCACATCTAAAGGTGGTCCATCTTATAAATAAAAACTTTTAGTTTTGTGGCCTTATTTACTCGAGTCCTTAAGTCCTTGTGTTGTTTTCTCGCACGATGTCCTAAGGCCGTTCAATTTGAGAGTCACTGACTAAAGGCTCATTACATGGGCAAATTAGAAAGCCTGATTGACTGAGGGATAATACCACCAAAAATATCAAAAATAAGGCATAAGAGCTAGAGTTAAAGAATCCTGAGTCAAAATTTCACTGTCACAAAGGTGCATATGACTTAAGATAAAGCAATATACTAGATGAGAAATATAATTTGACTCCTTACCTTGATTAATAATAAGTTTTTGAATAGAGACTAAGTTCAGGAATAAAAAATTCGATTTTCCTATAACTTATAAATTATTTGAACTCTTACAATAATACTTCAAATATTTTCTCTCTTTTTCAAAATGCTTTTTCAAAAATACTAACACTTTGTTTCTCTTTCTATAGATTTTATAAGTGTAATCCATTGAAAATCCTCACGAGATAAACTCGTCCTCTAGGGTTTAACGACTTGTTGCATATGCTAAGTGCAGTAGTGATTCCTACGAAAGTGAGTTAGATTAAGTTAGCTCTGTTTTATTTTTTATTTGTTTTGCTCGAGAGCGAGCAAAAGATAGGTGTGGAGGTGTGATCGATTACTGATATTGCATATTTATCGTTGCATTCTTATATTTATGGTATAATAAACACTGCTTTTTAGTAGATTTTTTCTAAATTAATGTAGACCTTTATTAAAGGATTGGAAGAGAAAACGAGCGCAAAAGCTCACTGAAATTCAGATTAAATCAAAATCAAGGATTAGGATAAATGTTCAGCTGAAGATCAGAGCAAATCAGAAAGATAACACCAAATGAAAACCGGTTAAATTCAAATTTTTATGAATCCGGTTAGGTTAGCTAAAAATCAAGGAGGATATCATCAAATTTAGAGCTCAAACAGAGAAACCAAGTGGATAATATATGCAAACAGGAAATCCAATGCAGCCTCCCCCAAAATCTGGCCATCTGGCTATAGTATTGCTGTGGATCCGCCGCAATCCTTATAGATCCGTCTCAATAGTACATAGATTAGACTGACATTCATGTAAGTATGAGAAAGAGATTTATGTTAAGAGTGACACCGATGTAATTTTCCTCCTTTCTTTCATCGTGACTCTATGTAATCAAAAGGTATGAATTTTTATGTTCTTCTTTATTTTCGTGTTCTTCTTCTTCATTTAATTTTTTCTCTTTTGGTATCAATTGCAATCCAAGTGAGTCTTATAGCATCAAAAGAGTCTTACTTTGCGGCTGCCACTGATAGCTCATGATGATGGATTCTAGTCTCAGTTTGTATCATTTCATGCTTGTGTCGTCTTGGTGATGTAATGTAAAAGAGACGGAAATCATTTCATGCTTGCCTCCACTTCAAGGTAACACCGTTGCTAAATATTCAAGGAAAGTATTTGGCCAAAGGAGGTAAGTATTTCTTTTTGATTTTCTTCTTTTATTTTAATCCATTAGTTTAGATCACCTTAAATCACCAACTCTTTACTCTTTTTATTTGTTTTTTTAACTTAGTTTTCCATTTTTCGAAATCACCATCTCCTCCAATCTACCACTTTTTCAAATTAATATAGCTTTATTTCCTTTTCTTTATAAAAGTAAAGAAGAATTTTTAATCATTTTTAGTGAACTTAAAAGAGACTTATAACACGCTTTCATCGCAAGTCCCTCTTTGTGGATCATGGTTCGCATAGCCACTTGTTATCGCAGTAGAATTGATTACCTTGCACTTCTATTCTCCATTTTTGAAATTCTATATTTTCTGTGCAGGTAAAACCTCAACCACCTGCCATTTGCCAGTTGAATTAGAACACCAAATTTTGTGGGCAATAAAACAACTAAATTTTAATTTAAACAAAGCCGATAAACTAAGAAAACTTTAAATTTCTGAGTTGAAAGAGATACGAAACAAAGCCTACGACAATGCTAAAATCACAAGAGCAGAACAAAATTCTTACAACCAATCCATACTCAGAAATATTTTTGTCTTAGGACAAAAAGTACTGCTCTACAATTCTACGCTTCATCTCTTTGCAGGAAAATTGAAAACTCAGTGGTTAAGAGCTTTCATTGTGCATATTGTATTTTCATACGGTGCGGTGAAAATTTTGATCAGAAGGATGGTAAAGTATTCAAAGTAAATGGATAGAAACTGAAACTAGAGGACAAAGTCATAGGTCTCGTTGATCAATTTTATGAGTGACCAGAGTCCACCACAATTTTTTCATTGACCATTAACGAAAAACAAATAAAAGTAATAAAAATAATAAAATAATAAAAATCAAAACAAATAAAAATTAGGATTTTTTTCTAAATATCCATAATTTTTGTCTATAAAAAAGAAAACCCTAGTCCTAGTTTAGAAAATCTTTTCTAAAGCTAGGGTTAAAAAAGGAAAGTACCAAAACCCTTCCCCTATTTAAACCTTTCTCTCTTCTCTCTCCCGTTCCAAACTGAACATCCTAACCAGATTTGAGAGGGAGAGAATGACCGCTGCAAACTCCTAAAATCTCTCCCTCATATCTCCAAAGATTGTCATACCTGGCTGTTCATGGCCGCGTTTTTGTGGCTCTTCTGAAGAATCTCCAACTCCACCAGCATTCTCCTCCACTAATTTCTTACGTAGATTCCAGATCTACCATTGATTTCTGAAGTTGTTGTCTGGACTCTAAGAAGCATTCTGTATTTGATTTTTCCCCCACGGTTTCCGGAGGAGGTTTACAACTCCTGTTTCCCCTAGTCTATTCATTTAAACTCTGTCCATGGCACATATTTTAATGATGTCAATGGGTATGGACACATATTCTTAGATAGGATTAGGGAAAGAAATTATTACGAGCTTGTTTATGATAATACATTGATGTTCTCTATTGCTCCGAACTTGTGAAGAAATTTTACTTGGGCATATATACCATCACCATAGACCTAGAGCACAACCAATTTCTTATACACTTGGATTACGGGGACCTCTTAGTCAAACTTTAGGCTATAGAGAAAGTCACACAAATCTCCATTTCTCCTCAACAAGCTGCATCACTTCCTTTGATTGACTACATGTCTTTAATGTGCGCACAGAGCTAGATCGTGGTCTCAAGGCGAGTACCATATTCCTAAACATTCATTGCATTGGACAGTAGATCCGACGTAATATTTTTGGTCTTCACTACACCACATCGTTCAACAGACCTGTACTTCAGATTATCCATAGTCTCATGACTAGGCAACACTCAGTCTGTTTGAACACAGTTATTTTACAACAACTCATAGCAAATTCTCAATGCATTAGGGGTGCAAAATATTCTCTATCGATTCTCATTACTCGTCTGTGCAGAAACTTTCTGCCGGACGGGAAATTTTTTGGGTATGATCAAGTATTTATATCTCCTGAAAGAATAGACATTGCGTATAATAGCTGTTTACACTCTATTTAGACTCCTACAGTTCTAACTGAGGATGTTCCTGCTGAGACCTCCTCAGAGGAACAGATGGAGGAGGAGAATAAGCCTGATTTTTGGCGACAACCACCACCCACTGAGACTCATGCCTTCATGTATTCCATATGGAAAGGCTTGAAGAAGGTCTTTAGGCGTTATATTTGCCTGAGGAGACAGATAGCAGAACAAATCGCGTGACTGGATCGAATAAAAGAGGGTTTGCAGCGCTCACGATCGGCCGAGTCGAGCACTTCGGCCGAACCGAGTCGTCGTCGGAGGTGAACATTACCTTTACCCATTTCATGCATTTTTACATTTCATGACATACATTGAGAACAATGCATGAGATATGTATGAGGGAGGGTACTAACATAGGATTTTTTTTCTTTTTCTTTTTTTTTGCATTTTTAGTTTTTATTTTTTAGGATATTTTCTAGTATTTTCTCTTTTAAGGTTATTTTCTAGATTTCCTTCCTTTTCTACTTCTTTATAGGACAATTTTTAGATTTTTTTCTTTTTTATAAGACTCTTGTTCTTTTTACAAAATTTTTTGAAATAAGGGTAAAAGTTTTGATCTATTTTTAAAAAAATTAAGTTGGTCTTCGGAATTAGGAAAATAAAAAATTATGACTTCTTAAACATAGTAAAAAATAATAGATCTTATTTAAAATTATAGGATAAGAAAGAAAGATTGGAAAGATAATTTGATCTTGCATTATTGCCTTAGAAAATATGCACTCCACACTTACACATTTTTGGAATGGAAACAAAGACTTAAAAATGGCATAAAAAAATAATATATATGTATGTATATACCAAAAAATTAATCACTTATTTAAGCTGGGTAGCAGTGTCTCAAGAGGCATGATTATTCACGCCTAAAAGTGGTTAAAAAACAAATAAAACTCCTTAAAATTTTGTAGTCTTGTTTACTCGAGTTCTTAATCCTGATGATTGTTTTCTCATCCGATGCCCTAAAACCATCTGGTTAAGAGTCACCGGCTAAACGCTCACTACCTGGGTAAATTAGAAAACCTAAGAAAACTAAAGAAAGAAGAATATATATATATATATATATATATATATATATATATATATATATATATATATATATATATATATATATATATACACACACATACATACATACATAAATACATACAAATAAATGGCTTGATGGTTGAGTTGAAATCCCAAAAATTTACACTATCACAAAGTGCATAATATCTAGATTTTATAAAAGATTAATTATTCAATCCAATTTTGAATTCTTACCTTATTGATGACAAGATCTTACATCTAGACTAAGTTTAAAGACGAATAATTTTTGTTAAACTTATGACCTTAGATCACTTATTTTTTGCAAAATATTTCTAAACTTCTCTCTCCTTCAAAATTTGTTTTCAAAAATACTAACATTTATTTTCTTTCTTATGAATTTTGTGGGTGTAATCCGCTGAAAATTCTCAGGAGACAAAAATTCTCTAGAGAAAACCTAGAGGTTTAACGGCTTACTGCACACGCTCAGTACAGTCGCGTCACCTGCGAAAGTGGTGGAATAAAACTTCCAGTTTAGTTTTTTTGTTTTGCTCAGGGAAGAGCAAAAGATAGGGATGGGGTGCGATCGGTTCACGATTCTGCATATTTTTCTGTATTTCACTGCCTGTTTTATTAATAAAACTCGGCTACTAAACGTTTCTTGTCTCATGTGTACAGGGATAATTAAGGGAAAAAAAGGTAAAAATGAAATTATGGGCTAATACTTGCTATTTTAGAGATTATTTCGTGGATTTCTTGAAACCTAAGGAAGTGCCCAATTTGAATACCCCTTGAAGCCCAAATTAAAAGCCCAATTTGCTTTGTATTCAGAGATAATTTCAAAAATATATAAAGACCCAAAAACTTCCTCAGCTGGGAGAGTGCGTGTCCCCAAGCTCAAGATCAGGGGCTAGGATCTTGCCACGTTTGCGCGGCAATAGCCGCGTAAACACGGCTTGATCATGGCCCTTGATCCTTACCATGGACATATTGTTTCGTTTCTTACACCCCAAGCATCCTAGCCCTATAAAAGGAGAACCAGAGCCATAGAAGAGAGGAGTTGAAGAGCAGAGAATTTTTCTAGGCCTTTTCTTTAGTATTTTCTTGTATTTTGCTTTTCATTTTCTATAATTTAGATATGATCCGAAAAAAGAGAGAGTGATTATGTAATTGAACCGGTGGTAATTTAATACAAGGAGTCTCTTCTCTTCTTTACTATTTGCTTGCAATGTTCTTCATTTGCTTCTAGTTACTATTTTCATGCAATTTACTTTCTTCTAGTGTAATTCCACTTACATGTTTTCATTTTCTTGTTCGTCTTCTATGTTTAGCCAACTTCTAACTATGACTGATTAATCACTAACACCATTAACTACTAACACTTGGATGATTAAATCAAATGATTCATTAGATGCATCTCTTGTAACCTTGCATTCTTGCAAGTGTTTTTAATTTTTCAATGAAGATGAGTGCTAACTTCTCTTTCTAAGTTGTGTTGATTCCCCAAGTGATTCATGTGTGCCTTATTTTAGTGCCTTCCATTTGGCAAGTGCCTTGATGGAGCATGAAGATGAGTTTTCACTTTGATTAATGCTAACAATCTTAAGCTTAAACTTCTTATTTCATGCTATCTAACCAAAAACCTTGATGATTTAATGAACTTGCTAATATTGTTATGTATGAGTTCTTTTGTGAATCACCAATCTTATATTTCATTCTTGGGTACTAATCTAGAACCAATGATCCATCGAGGTAACACTACCAAGCTAAGGTCACTCCATCCATTGAGCTATGCTTTAGTGTTAAAAAATCAAAGTGTACCCTTTCCCAATGAATTCAAATTTAATACACAATTCATCTCAAAGGTTAGTATGTTAATAGTACATAGTTGATTAGTTAGTCATGACTCTTCTCATATATTCAAAACTTTTCATTTAAAACAAATTTCACATTTCAACTTCTTTCTCTACTTTACTTCTTAAATCTTTTTCTAAACTGTTTTATTTTGTTTTCTTTCTTCTTCACGCTACTTTTCCATTTTAATTTTTCAAAATCGTTTTCTTTTCCTAGGGTTTTTTTTTAAGCCAACTGTTTTCCGTTGCTTTCTACTTACACACTTCACATTTCTTTTATCTTTCACTTCACATTTTTCACAACTCAATCACTTTCATTTTGTTTTCGCTTACATAAACAACCACTTTCACAGTTTATTCTCTTCTGTTTTTATTCATTTTTTGAAATAAAGAAGAAACTTTTAAATGAACAACGAAATCGAACATAACACTTCTATCACTTTCCTCCTTGTAGATACGACTCGTATAGCCGCTTAGCTATTATGATAGATTCGAGAAAACATTAGCACATTTTCAGCACACAATCACATTTGAACTTACACGTTTTTGTGCAACATTCTCCTCTGAACAAATCAAGCTCTAATACCACTTTGTTGACATTTACGATCAAAAAAAAAGCGGTTAGGATCTTGTTCTTGATGACACTACAAACAGACAAATAGAATAATCAAGGCATCAAAATAAAATAATATAGATGAACACAAGGATTTAGTGAAAAATCAATATGGGAAAAACCACGGGTTGAGCTAGGAGCTTGGAGGGGGCTTCACTATGTCGGAATCAAGAAAAGGGTACAAGGCACACGGCACACTCGATTACGCCAATTTTTATTTACACAGTTCACACACACTCACCTTCTACAAACTCAATATTAGAGCCCTCCTCAAAAAAAAAAAAAATAGAAACTCTCTTCCACTCAAACACTCTCTATCTCTCAAGAGAAAATAAGTGGAACGCTCTTCTTTTGGTAGCTTATATCTCTACAATAAGGAGCATGCCTATTTATACGCATGAATGAACTTTCTAGGTTCTCCTCATTTTTTTTTACATTTTCATGCATGCATAGAAATTCTTGAAAATTCATAAAACTAGTCAAAAGGTCAAAAACTCTTGGAACTTCTCTATCTAGACTCATATACTCAGAATTTGAATGGATAGGATACTTTGACTGAGTATAACTTCTTCAATACTACTTTGATTTGAGTGACTCAAAACTTGACCTGCAACTGGAATAATTCTCTACAAGTTTTATATTGAAGACCAAGCCAAATAAAGATTACATCATGCTTGAAACATCTATGTAAATTGAATTTTGTGATAGAAGGCAACAGTTTTTGAATGAAACACCAATATTATTAATCTATAATTAAGCTACTAATGTATTTGGTTAGTAGGATTTGTCTTATTGTAGGGTAAGACATTACTCGAAGGTTGGATGGACTGATCTATTATTACAATATCAAGAAAGAAGTTAGAAGGAAGATAACTCTAAACAATCAAACCGAATAAAGTTAAATCAAGTTACGCACAGAGCAATTTGGAGCAAAAGAATCGGGCTTCCACTTTCACATATTATGATTTCTGTAAGTAATTAATAAAATTTTTATTTATTTTTAAAATTGACACAATAGAGATTATTAGCACAATTGCTATTTATATTTTGTGTTTGACCTAAGAGAAAGCTAATTTTTCAGTAGATTTTTACTTGACAGAATATCATTCTACAATGCAAATAGTACTTGACGTAATCCTATCCAATCAGCATAATATTGTTTGGTATAATTCTTTCCTACAAGTGCTCTACTTTGACTTGACAAGAGATATCTGCACCACTCTTTTTTCTATTCTAGTGCGGAACTTTTTCTCTGAGTTGATTGGTTAATACAATTCTCATTCAGTTTCATTTGTACAGCATCAGTTCTTATCACTACAATTCTCAGTGTCCCTTCTTGCCTCTTTTGAGTATACTTTGACTTATACAGAAATTTTTTCACACCTATTTTTAACCATTGGCTGTTAACACAAATGTGATTTGATGTGTTGATTAATTATTTAATTAATCTCTCTCTTATGTCACTTTCAAAACATGTCACACTTTTATTCTCAGCCAGTAGCCTCCTTGTCTTTTTCCTTTTCATACTAGTATTGAAGAGAACGGTTTTTTCTCTCATTGTGTCTTGTCTAGCCTGTAGACCTCTTGTCCTATAAGCATAATAATTATTTATTTGAAAAATCGCTTCACCACATTCTCTCCTCCTTACGCTGTCACTGACAACACTTAATACATTTATTAGAGAGAAAATTTTCCCTCTCCTCCTCTCCCTCTCATTTTCTCTTTCTCAGCCCTACTGCATTTTCAAACAAGCAGCCATCACAGCTGTTACATTTAATGTTCAGATCTTTACCATCTCTCAACAAATTTTGCATTAGATGTCTTGGACCTGATCCTCTTCTTCACTCTAATGGACACTTTGCGAAGGAGATATTAACTCAGCCCTTTATATATTTCTATCTGCATTTACTCTGCTAGACAGAGAATACAACTGAAACTTTATCACACAAAAACAGAGCTTTAAATTTTAAGTTCTCGCCAATTCTAGAGAATTTATTGTGCCAACAACTTGTTCAGATCTTCAACAACTTCTCTTCATTCTGTAGGATTAACCAATCAATTTTTCACCTAACCACTTCGTTTATTTCTCCGCTCGCTTGGGAATCTTCGCTGAATTTTTTTTTATTACTCTTTATTCTCTTCATTTATTTTCAGTTTATTTAAGTGTCAATTTTAGTGAAGAAATTTATTAATTACTATTGATTACACAAAGCTTCATTTGTATATTTTTATTTTAATTTGTAGATTTGTGCTAATTGGTTCTCATTCTTGTCTTAAAGAACAATCAACTGCTAGTGAACTTTGTGTACCCCATTGGAAAGAGGGAAAAGACGACCAACTCTGGAGAGGACGTTGGCGGTTATATACCTCTTAGGAGAGAAGAGAGAAAATTCAAGCTCGGTAAGAGTCTTGGTGGTGCAATTCTGACTTCAGGGAGAAGCTTTTTTAGTGGATTTCAAAATCCTAGAAAAGAGACCTCTAGAAGTTGGACGTAGAAATTTCCCGAACCACTCTAAAATTTCATGTTCCTCTCTCTAGCTATTATCTGTTTTATTACTACAGTTTATTTAATCAATTTACTGTGATTACACTTTTATTACTGATTTTGATAAATTTTCTAAGTACTGTGATCCTGTCATGATTTCTTTATAGTGTTATGCCAGACTATTTTATATCATGCAAACATTTTCAGCATACTTAGAAAATTTCAGCAAGTTGACATATCCTCTCAGCATTATCCTAGTATTGTGCCAGATTGTTTCATATCCTGCTAGCAGTACATTTTCATCATAAAGTAGAATTTCTCACCTCTTTGGAGATCCTTTGAAGTTTGAAATTGGCTCTTCAATTTTTTGCACAAATGAAAAGCTATGTTTCCTGTAGGATAAAAAGTTCTTGTGTCCTCCAGAACACAGAAAAGGCATAGGGAGGGGTCACTTTCTATCACTTTTTTTGTGCATTGTTTTCTGCTGGTCCTGATTCTCCTGAAGTATGGGGGGAAAGTCCAATGGGCCATGAATCTCTTTTCAGTCATGTATGGCTGCAAAATAAGCAGGTTGGACTTGACTGGCATGAGTTCAAAATAAGCAGGAGGAACAAATTCCTTCAACTTCGAAGCTGTATAGATTATTTGCATCGTTCCTACTATAACCATGCAATCACCAAGCTGGGAGAAAATATAGGGTTAAAAAAGAGGAAAAAAGGAAGAGAAGATCTACAAGAATTATAATGGAAGAACTTTGCTCGAGATCAATTCTCTCTCTTTCTCAACATTAAACATTGGTTATTTCATCGCTTTTAGATTAGCTTAGCGTCTAACTTCAATCATCCATCAATTAATAAGATCTCCCACCACATCATAATCAACTTTAAATCCGACAAATGTGAGGCAGGATTACAACAGCCACTTTGATTAGTTTCAGATCATGCAATCGAGGAGCAACTCGGTAAAATTGAAAAGTATCTGCACAAATTATTTTAAAAAGCCTCAACTTGCACATAGAGGTCTTCAGAAACAGCACTAAGAACAAAGAACAAAAGAGCATGATGCTCAGAAACTAGTCGCCTGGCATCATTTTGGGTTTATCAGTTACATACAGTCTGTTCAAACCTTTCTAGCTCATATCAGCTCCATTCCGCTCACTTTTGAGACTTGGCTACCAACAGACGTAGCCATTTAAACCAATATCAAAGATAACGAAAGCAGCAAATCTTGTTCAACAGCACAAAATTCTCAAACCACCATAAACATCATAATACATTTCTTATTTATTTATTCTTGTTTACTCAAACTCGTAGTGCATGTTTCCGGTATATGCCATGTACTACTAGTTCGGTTACTCGAATGGAATTACCTCTGTTTTATAGTAGAGAAGACCAGAAGGACTGCCATCAGGAAGTAAGGCTAACATCACAGGACCTTCAGCACCTTCTTCGACAGTCGAGGTCCCTGTATTGTAGGTTATGTCCGTCTTGACAAAACCCGGAGCCACACAGTTAATGCAGAATGTGGGATATCTCTTGGCGAGAATCCTCGTATAGGTGTTCATGGCTGCTTTAGAGATTTTGTAAGCCGATGGTGTAGTTGGCCAGCCATTGAGTTTCAGCTTTCCTTCCTTCAAGTCACGTTAGAAAGGATTGGATGACTTCATCCAATCTCTCTTCTGTTTGCTCGTCTACATCACCGACTGCTTTCCTAATGTTCTCGTTGGGGATGAACTGAAATGAAACAAGTCATTCTTTCACTTTGCCGACAAAAACATGCGATAAAAAGAAATAGAAACTGATAATCCTCAAGTACCAAATGTATGAAATGACTCATGTATAAAATAAATTAACACTGAAGTTGACGAGATTGAATTATAAAGTCTCATGTTTAAATCCAGACTACTTCCGACCATGAAGACTTGAAAGTGAGTGAAGACACCGTCACGTGGCAAACTTCATGCAAAACTTTGAAATTTCGAAGAATGTCCCCCATGCGCATGGGATGAACCACCCAAATAGGCAATTTTAAGTTGAGAAGTTTGTTTGATCTACCCATTATTTCTATTTGGGAGAGACCCGCAGGGTTTAAAAAAGCCACAAATTAAATGGTCCAAAGTCTAGTTCATTTATTGGATTTAACTGCTAAAAGAAAAAGAACAAGAATAAAATAGTCTTTGTTGTCTTGTGCAAAGATTACATGTAACTTATGTTGAAAGGTTTCAAGGGAAATGTATTCCTATTTTGATATTAGAAAAGTTCTTACCAATAATACAAAATAAAAAGGACCATGGTGGACTTTGTCCTCAGTAAGCAAATTCTCCTATGCTCATCCAGAGGATGAATATACTATTAATTTGTTGTGACAACTACAATGACCTAGAAATAATCTGCGAATTTCAATATCATAATGTTAGAATTTTGTCTTATTTTCAAGAATAAATGATGATCAAAGAAGATCTAATCCGATTGGTGGAGGAGAAGAACAAAGAAAAGAAGCAGATTAAGGCAGGTTAGTCGACTAACAAGTAACATTAGTCAACTAATCTGCTATACTAGTCGACTAATATGACAAACAGAAAGTGGGTTGATTGTAGTAGTTGACTTATATTCATTATAAGTCGACTCATGCAAGGATTAGTCAACTAATCTGCTATACTAGTCGACTAATACGACAAACAGAAAGTAATCTGCTATACTAGTCGACTAATATGACAAACAGAAAGTAGGGTGATTGCAGTAGTTGACTTTTATTCATTATAAGATGACTAATACAAGGATACTCGACTATTTTGTAGGACCAAGTCGACTGATCTGATGCACGAATCCATGTCTGTTTTGAATTTTGTGCTAGCAGATTTTTCCTTTCTGGTTGGAGTTTGAATAGAAATTAGTTTCTATTGTATGAAAAATTTCTTTCTAAAAGGAAAGTTCAAGTATCCAACGATCAAGATCATCTCGTAGTCCGAATAGAATTTGTATTGTAAAGTCCTATAAATATAGATTGTAACCTAGTGTATTGAATTATCTCGAACAAAGGAGATCAGAGAAAGCCAAGAAAGAGAGAGGAATGTGACAGTATATAGAGAGAATGTATACTCTCATCTTAGAAGAGGTCACGTCAACTTTCTTATCTAATGAGATCATGAAAAAGCAAAATCAAGAGGAGCATGAAGGATCAGGTTTGATGGTCACGGGAAGGAAAGAAAAAGGAGAAGAAAAGAAACATTCGGGCTTGTTAAAGGCTTGTCACTTTTCTCACATGGAAGATAATTGAAGAATATCTGCAAGCATCTACAAGAGTGATTGAAGAAAAAGGGGGCAAGCTGTGGAGTCATATGTAACAATAAGTGGTAATGACACCGAAGTATTAATGACTTCCTATGTTGAAGACAACATTTTCAAGGTAAAAGCTGGATATTTGAATCTGATAGTACGGTTCATATATGTTATCAGAAAGAGTTGTTCGACTCCTTAGTTACAAAGGAGGAGGGATTATCAAGATGATGGACGGCTCAGCTTGCGAGGTCATTGACATTGTGACAATCAAGATTACAAAAAGAGATGAGACGGTGCGTGCTCTGGAGGCGGTCGGTATGTCCCAGAGGAACCGCACAATCTAATATCCATAAGGGTTCTTGATGAAGAAAGATGACGGATCCAAGTGTAACAAGGCGTCGTCACAATTACCAAAGAAGACAGGATAATCCGGGAAGGAGAGAAGTGCGAAGGGTTATACAAGCTAAAGAAAAGACACCCAGTTTAAGGTGAAGTTTCAAAGATAATCTTGAAAGGGAGCTCATCACGGGGTGAAGCTTCAAGGTAAATTGCAACGAGACGTGAACCGAATCAGTGTTGCAGGAAGGAGAAAGAGTGCATTCGGACGAGGCCCGAGATGGCCCAAGCCATGACAGTAAATCAGACAAAGGCCTTAGGGAGAGGAGGCAAGAGTTAAAGGCTTCATGGTACGGTTACAAACAAGAAAAGAATCAAGATAATAACTCAAAATCTCAAAGTATTTTGCAAAAGGCTTGAAAACAAGTCAAACTAGAGATTGTTATGATTTTGTCATGTTTTCAAGAAGAGATGATGGTCCAAAAAGATCCAATCTGATTAAAGAAGATGAACGAAAAAAAGAAGCAGATCAAGGCAAGTTAGTGGACTTATAGTCGACTAACAAGTATTGTTAGTCGACTAATATTTTATACTAGTTGACTAACATGACAAACAGAAGTGAGGTGATTACAGTAGTCGACTTATAATCGACTCATGCTGGGATTAGTTGACTAGTCTACAGCACCAAGTCGACTGATCTGATGCACGAATCCGTGTCTGTTTCTGATTTGTGCGAGCATGTTTTCCTATCTAGTTGGAGTTCGAATGAAAATTAGTTTCCATTCTATGAAAGGTTTTCTAAAGTTTGAAAGGTAAGAATTGGCGGCCCAAAGGCCCATCACTCTAGTTTTGATGATGATTAACTCATGTAGTTATAATACTAATGATCTTGTGTTTATGTAGTCTCAGATATTTGATCAAGATCTTAGTAGGTGTTTAGCTTCAACAAAAAATTTGAAGTCAAGTTTTGGAGCTAGCACGTGTTGATTAAAGAGCTCACGCATCAAGATCGCATCAAGTATTCAAGAGGAGTCTAGCTCATAGTTCAAGGTTTGGACCAAGTTAAGAAGGAGAAGAAGATTTTCATGAAGACTTGTGTCATGTTTGTAAGTGTTAAGATTTTTTTTAAATAAAATATAAAGGATAGATTAGTTATGGAATGCTCATGCTCATATTCACACACACAAAATTTATAAGTGTTTTCATAAACTAGTTTTGATTTTAAAAAATACCGTTTTGATTTTTAAGCTTCATAGTCTATATCTTTATGATTCATGGTTAGAGTTCATCAAAACAAGTTTATATGATTTATATGTGTTTTGGATTTCATCCATGCGCATTGTTGGTTCAAAAGTTTAAAAAAACTTATTTGGTGTTTCTATATCATGTGTTTAAGTTTTGTATTTATTAAAAACATATTTTAGAGCTTATTGTCAAAAACATAGATATTTCCTTATATGTGTAATGGATTATATCTATACACACTAAGCTTCAAAAGTGTTTAAGATATCTTGTTTTTTATATTTGGATAAGTTTTGAAAAAATCAGTTTTCAATTTGAAGATTGTTTTTTGAAAAATACGAATTTTTAATTAAGGCAAAATTCTATTTTACAAAAATGGTTCAAAATGTTTGTAATATGTGTTGATTTTTAATCACACATATTTGTACTTCAAAGTATGTTAACGAACTTATTTTTGTAAATTTTATATCATTTTATGAGATTTTATTAAGTTAAAAAAATCAAGTTTTAATCTCCAAAGTTTGTTGACCAGGCCTTCTGTCGGTCGACCGTGGCAGAAGTCGGTCGACCGGGCGGTCGACCGATGTGCACAAAACGTGCACAGCCATATTAGCTTGACGGCCGGTCGACCGGCCAGAGAGCTCTGCTCTCTGGATCTGGCCTCAGTCGACCTGGCGATCGACCGATAGGTCAAAGCCTAGGCACGATCGACCGGGCGGTCGACCGACAGGCTGTAACGGTCAGAAATTTGACCGTTGGCCGGTCGACCGACAGCAGACTTATCTGCAGACTTTGACCCAAACGGTTAGTTTTTGGAGGCTTATAAATTGAGGCTGTTTTGAACTGCTTTTAATAAGATTTTGAGTGGGGTTTCAAGCTAGTTTTCCCATTTCAGAGATTTTCTCTACTTGTATTAAAACAAGTACTTTCATATCAAAAGGAGAGTTTTCAAGAGTGATTTTCAAAAGTGATTTCTTGAGTTTTTTACCACATCTCTATCCTAGTTTTTCTCTCACATACTTGAGCTTTTCATTGCCATATCTATCCTATAAGAGCTTTGTTGTGAGAGTTATTTTTGTGATCAAGAGAAGTGATCACAAGTTTACATCCTTATATTGTGAAGTGTTGTAGAGGTTGTGGCCTCAGTGTTTTATGGTAATCAAGTGAAGTGATCACCAAGTGTTCCGACATGTAGTTGGAGGAGTTACAAGAGGTGCGATCTCAGCAACCTAGTGTGCTTGCGTGTATTTGTTCTTGAGGGAACAAGTGAGGGACTGCGGGTCCGGAATTATAGTGTAAACTCGTTGTAGGTGTTGGGCACCGAGTGATTCAGTGGATCGTTTTTAGTGGAAATCTTTCATAGTGTTGAAGGCGGAGACGTAAAGGAAGGGTGCTCGAACCTCGAAACAAATCTCCCGTATTTGTGATTACTCTCTCTCTCACTTGTGTTTACATATCTTACATGCTTATCTTGTTTATCTCTTTATATGCTTAATATACTTGTGCTCAATTGATACATGCATGAGATTGTTTGCTCACACTTGTATTCAACCAAGAGAGCCATAGTGACACCTCAACTCTTAATTTAGATGAATCTTGAGGAGATAGTCTAGAGCCCTTCACCGGGAATTCGGCTACACTCTTGTATTATACCTTGTATGTTTAGCTTAATAGTTTTAATTTACTTAAATAGTTTTTAATTCCGCATTATTCATCATTAGATTAGCTTGTCACCTATTCACCCCTCCTCTAGGTGACCTACAAGAATTCTTCTAGATCAAGAAAAATTCTTCAAGTATCCGACAACCAAAATCATCTCATATCAGAACAGAATTTGTGTTGTAAAATCTTATAAATATAGATTGTAATTTAGTGTATTGAATTATCTTGAACAAAGGAGATCAGAGGAAATTAAAAAAAAAGGAGAGAGAGGAAGTTGACGGTGCATAGAAAGAAGGTATACTCTTGTAATCAAAGTGTAAATTTAAGGAGAAGGTGAATACTCTTGCGGGATCAACAGAAAGGTTAAATTTCTATTAACCAAGTTTATTAATAATACTTTCTCAAGTTCTCTCTCCTTGAACATAGGCCAAGTTTGAGCCAAACTACATTAAATCCTTGTGTTGTTATTACTCTTTTGTCTAGGTATATCTAGTTTGCTCTATAATAGTTTTCCTTTTGCAAATACTGATGCTACGCACAACAATTGATATCAGAGCGCCAGTTGTGTAATAACACATAAATATTACTAGACCTAGTTGGATCATAGGAAATCTGTTTTGGGGAGCTTTTCTATTTTGAACAGAGAAGAATTGGACTACTTACCTCAAACCAACACTTCCACCTAAAAAGTCATATTTATAGCAGGTGTTATGCATTTTTAGGAGAAGATGTTAAGACATGTATTGTAACATCAGGTATAATGAACTTGCGCTACTACCGGTAACACCACCTAAGAGTGGTGTTATTTACACCAATCTCTCCCTCAAAAGTAAGATTTCTTTTGATTTAAATTATCATTCTAGTAAGTTAGATGCTAGAGAAGCAAGCTAACATCCACCAACACTCATTTGTAGAATGTAATAGCAAACAACACAATAATCAGCCCTATATATTGAAATATAATATATGATGTAATTTGTGAGTATTTTCAAAAAAAACAGGTCTTCAAACTTTTTGGCTGACACTGAGGAATTGCAGTATAGCTAACATTGAAAGGAAATGTTTAGTTTTGATTTCTTACACTTAGAAGCCCATAGTGAGAGGAAACATTCACTATTCTCGGTGATTGTGCTAGCTCGAGAAGGGGGATCATTGCTTCAATTACTCTCTTCATGCCATAATAGTTTGTGTTGAAGCATTTCTCTGCCTCTTCATAAGGCTCTGCTGCAACTTCCAAATACTTTAGGAATTTAAGATATTCATCTTCCTGCTCAATGAAATCAACGCTTTCCATCAGATTCCCAGAATCATATTACAACAACTACTAACAAAATTTGTTAAGTAATTTCTAAAAATGCACCATGGATGTAAACATAGCAGATATAAAGTTGATACAGGTATTGCTGTATTTATATTTGTTTCTTAATTTAAGTGGATAAAGGTATTTCTACCAATATTGTTTGTATAGCACGGTCAATGTGATAAAAACTGATCCAGATCAAACCAAAATGGATAATAACCAAACAGTATTGAGTATGATCAGTGATCAGGAACAAATAAGTATGGCATTCAATTTTAGTCCCTTCTTACATTTAAATAGGAAAATATATAAAATCACATGATTTGTTGATCGTTTCTCTCCCTTTTTTCTTTGAGGAAAAGGGTGAGATCCCTAGATGTACATTTTCCCAGGCAAAAAGCCCTACGTATACTAATAAGCTATTGATCGTTCTTTTATAAAATGAAATACTAGATTTCCATAATGTTACATTATGCACTGGGCGTGTCATGTATTTTATTATTTAGATATATAACTGGGTACTCAAATAGTTTTGAACTATCTATATTCATGTCCATATTTTAACGGATGGATATTGGATTCTATAATGCAAAAATACAGAAACTGAGCCAGATTTGGATTGGATTACTAGTATCTGTTTGCATGCATCTCCACAATAAACTAGAATTAATCAGATTTCTGAGATCATGACTCTAATATGAATAAGTTGAATCAATTCTAAAATCAGTAGTGGATTTTACCTCTTCTTTGGGCGAAAACGACGGCTGATGATCCGTCATAACCCCACTAACTGCTGCATTGTTGACCTGTAATAAAATAAACACCAGCTTTTCCATTCTTATAAATATAAATTATGATGAATTATGTGTTGATATATCACCACCTTCTTCCTTGTATTAGGCACACTGGAGAAAATTAAAGTTCATTCCTTACCAAAATATCAAGCTTCCCAAATTGGGTCTTGACAAAATTTGCCAATGAAGCAACACTGGAAGGATCAGCTACATCCAACTGATGAAACAAAACATCAGAAGCTCCAGAGCTTTTGAGCTTCTCAACAGCTTCAGTGCCCCTTCCTTCATCTCTAGCTGTTAATATCACCGAGACTCCATGGGATGCTAGCTGCCTGCAAATCTCCAAGCCAATTCCTTTGTTGGCCCCTGTCACTAGTGCAACCCTGGAAGGAAAAAAAACCTTGTGCTTGTGACTTGAAAACAACAAAATTTAGATGGAATTAAACAGCAAATAGATACCTTTTTGTGGATTCTTTGCTGATGGGCTCTTCCATCTCTCTAATTCAACTCTCTGCTAATTGGCGATGATATGTTAGTTCATTTTTTAATATATATATAGAGTCAGAAAGTGTTCTTGATAAAATAAAATAAATAGAAACAAAAAGACAAAATACAGCGGGAAAAGAATAAAGGGAAAATTATCTTTAGGCCCTGAGATGAAACTAATATGTGAAAAACTCCCTGCAATTTGAAACAATGTGATCAAGTCTCTTGACTAAGTTTTTAAGTGGAAAAATCTTTGTCCATACCAAAAAATCTCATATTGCCAATATTACCCTTAATTATATGCCCTTCTGAGTTAATTTGACAAAATTAGACATAAATTGATGAAGGTGGAGGAAAAAAAAATGAAAGTTGGACAAACATATAAGAAAGTAGAAATAAATTGACAACGGAGGACCAAAAGGACAAAAGTTGGATAGAAGCGTAAAATGAGTAGACAAAATTGATGAAAGTGGACAAAAAAGACAAAAATTAGATAAAAGTATAAAAAGTAGACAGAAGTTGTCCACTCTTCTATAATTTCTGTCCACGCTCATGGTGGATAAGTTTTTTCCGTCAAAGTGGATAATGTTTTTTTGCAGAGACAATTTTTTGCATATAAGCTATATTTTTGTTTACCACAAGCTAGAAAGTTGAAAAAAAATTATAAAATTAGATATAAATTGACGTAGGTGGACAAAAAGACAAAATTGGACAGAAATATAAAAAAGTTGACAGAAATTAACGCAAATGAAAAAAAAAAAAGATCAAAAGTTGAACAGAAATATAAAAAAGTAGACAGAAGTTGTCCATGCTTTTATAATTTCTGTCAACCTCAAGGCAAATAAATTTTTTTTGCATTGATAAATTATTTTGCAGAGATATTTTTTTGCACATATATTTTTGTCCACCTCAAGTTAGAAAGTTGAAAAGATTTTTTAAAATTAGACATAAATTGACGGAGGTAGACCAAAGAGACGAAAGGGGACAAAATATGAAAAATAGACAGAAATTGATGAAAATGGACTAAAAAAAGTAAAAGTTGGACATAAATATAAAAAGACAATAAAAAAGGTGGAAAAAAAGACGAAAGTTGGACAAAAATACAAAAAATAGATAGAAATTGACGAAGATGGACAGAAAAGCAAAAATTGAACAGAAATATAAAAAAAGTAAATAGAAGTTGAGTAAGGTAGACAGAAAAATAGAAAATTTGGGTGCGATCTCTATGTTTTATATTTAATTTTCAAATTTTCTATTTTATAATAATCTCTCCATTTTATTTTTATCTCCCTAGAACCTTTAAATCTCTCCATGACCAAACATATTCATATTTGCAGTTTATTTGGTCAAATGAGACAAATCATGAAAAAATTGGACAGAAATTTATAAAAGAAGACAAAGTTGACAAAGATAGATAGAAATAGAGAAAGTTTAATAGAAATTTATAAAAGTTGACAAAAATTAACGAAAAAAGTGGACAGAATATTAAATAAAGTGGACATAATTTTGAAAAAAGTGGACAAAATGTATAAAAAAGTAGACAGAAGTTTGGACAACATATACAGAATGTTAGAGTTGTAAATAATTTATAAGTTAAAAAAAAAGTTCTGCAAAAAAAAACTATTAATGCAAAAAAATTTATCCACCTTCAGGTGGACAGAATTTAAAAAAAAAGTGAAAAAAAGCTCCAAACAAGCTCACACGACTAACACATGACAAGTATTAAATGTCTGTCACGAGGGGTGCTTCAAATCAGCTCAGTGAGAGCATCCAATTAAGGACAATATAAATAATATGAGATTTTATGATGAGATTTTTCTCACTTAAAAACTTTGATCAAGGGGCTGGACGAAATTATCTCAAGCTGTCAGAAAATTTTCAAACTAATTGTTTCACTTCAGAGACCTAAGAAAATGCAGGCCAGAATAAATAAAAATCCGCCCTTTGACTGTTTCAGAATTTCCTTTTCATGGGCCGGAATTCTTGAACGAGCAGCGCCTTTCTCTTATCCCAAAAAAAAATTGGCAAGTGGCCTGCATTTATTGTTTATTTCATTTAGTGGTGCAGAAACATCAAGAATCTCGAGGGGGTGAAGCCAGGCGGCCCGCTGAACATGGACTGGCGGTCGTTCAAATAAGGCGGCAACCTTGACACGCAAATATGTAAATAAAATACACGGAGCCGCCGACCAAGCGCTTCTTAAGCGGCAAGTGCAAGCGGGCCCGAGGTCATGTGCCCGAGTGGCGGACACCTCCGCTCACGATGAGCAGATTCTGCTATTCGAACCCTTTTTTCGAGCTCCATCACACCGGTAATATTGATAAATTTGTCAAACACTCTACTAATGATATAAAAAAAATAATTACAAGTGGAGTCACATGTTGCCAAGGTTCGGCACATCAGGACGTGCACCTCTTGGACTTCAGAAAAGTATCTTAAATTTTGTTTTCTTTTAAACTATGTATTTTTAATTAGATAGTCTAATTCTATCATACATTTACTATTATCAGCACATTCTAGTTAATAAAAATGAAAGTCTGGTAATTTCATGTCTCTACTATTAAAATCTCGCTCAGTATCATCACCAATCTTGATTCCCTGGATTGCTTTTGGATTAAAAAAACCCTTAATTAGATGCATTTATTTTTGAAACTACATGTCTAAATTAGCTAGATATAATTTAGAATGGTTGGTTTCAAATAACATCACCATCATCTATATTAGATATATATATATAAGAAAACTCCGCATATACCCAAGTAGATTCCTATGTTTATGCTAAACCGATATCAGATTTTGTTATGGGCATTGAAAAAAAAGATATACCTTTCATGAATGATGCTGAAAAACTCAGACAAAAATATTTGGAGGCTACTTTCTACCCTACTGTAACTAATAAGCCAAGACAATAGATGCAGCCTATATGTGTCAAAAAGAGGTGATAATAAAACACTTTTATCCAAATTTCAATTCTAATCAGTTTACTACTTTTAGTAAATGTGTCATTAAGTCACTACTATCACCAAGAGATTAAGGAATAAGTACTAAAAGATCTATACCTTTAATAAAAGCTGGCAATGAAACTCATAATTTTAATTATTGGGATTATGTGGAAGCATTTAAAAGAACTTTTTTATATGACAATCCCAAATTAAAATATACATGATTTTTTTAAATTATGTTCCATTGCCATTGATAAAGACATCCTCACTTAATTCTACTAGTGGTGGCATAGGTTTGGAGCAAATTTAGAAATATTATCAGAGCCTATTCTTCAATTATACGACTCATGGGTTGAATCATATCCTATCATTCATAATATGAATGACAAAAAACTCTATACGAGTTTATTTCCAATATATTTCTTTGTGAAACAGAGATTCCTTGAATATGAAGATGGAGTATCGAAGAAGATTATGATGACCTCCAACTTTTATGCCCACAAAAAATGTTACCATGTAAAATAGTGGAGTGTCATCAATATAGAATAAAAACCTGCTTAGATCAAAGAAATTATCAAAAGAAATAAAGAGATTGTGGATTACTCTCTCGTAAGAAGTTCAGTCAGACAATCCACTCATAAAAATTAAAAGGATATTCCAAAGAAAATATCCTAAGACTTCCTCTGAAGAAATTATGCAAAAATGTCTTAAATATATGAAGAAGCAATTTAAGAAAATATTTGACTCTTCAGATTCAATGTCCACGGGATCGCAAGTTCAAACAACCAAAGTAGTTATCCAAAATGCTCAAGATCCTGAAGATGATGTAGACTACACAGCCTTATGGGATGTAGTCATGAAGACTGATGGTGAAAGTTCTCAAGCCAACAAAAAGTATAAAAAAGGTGGCCAAATTATTAGACTCTGTGATCGACTGCATCCATAATTCTTCATAGCTGGCATATTAAAAGGCATCATCACATGCGTCAGCAGGAGACAACCTGTCAGCAAAAGAATTCCTTTAATAAAGAGATTCCCACTTTAATAAAGTGGATTGTTTTAATAAAGCAAAAGAAGATAGTGGCGGCCGCTAGTTGTAACCCCCTGATCCCTGATATACGTATCACAGTATCAGTACTCGATACGACGTACAAAATTGATTTGATCTTTCTGCTAGTCAGGTTGAACCGATTTCAGTTTCAGATATCATCTTCTAATATTTTAGATTTGTCAGAATTTTTTGTAATTTGTCTGGATTATTTTGCTGAATCGCTGTAGTCGGTGTCGACCGATACTGATAATCGGCTCTACGATTTTTATTTCACAAACAGAGTAGAATTTTGAGAATCTGCTTTCACCTTGTGTCTTACAATCATACGATCTACGTAAGTATATTTTTGGAGATTTTTCTGAATTTATCAAACATCCGGCCAAACCAATGTCGCCCGGTACCGATGACATCTTCCAGGATTTTTAGTTTGCAAACCGGATTGAATGTCTTCAAACCGTTTTCATATTACGTCTCAGAATAATATTCCCTATTTTTTATAATTTTTGGGCACCGTTCGGAGCTAGTCGAATTTTGGGCCGAATTAAATAATAATATTTTAATTATTTTAAATCCTTTTCTTTTCCTTTCTTTTTCTCTCCCCTTCTTTCTTTCTCTGGACATTTCTTCCACCTCCATTCTCTCCACCGCCTTCTCTCTTTCTTCTTCCCCCTTAAAAATCTCCCTCTCTCTCTCCCTCTCTAATTCACACACCCTCTCTCTCCTCACTCTCTCTCTCTTTCATTTTCCCCCACCCTGTTCCAGGCCAGGGGCAGGGCTTGACCCGCGCCCGCGGCCAGAGGTCGGTGGCCGCGCGCCACCGCACCGCCAGCCAGGCGCCGCCCTGGCCCCTTTCTACCTCTCCTTCTTTTTCTTCTTCTTCTTCCTTTTCTTTTCTTCTTCCAGTTTTCTTTCTCTCCCTCTCTTTCTCTTTCTTTTCCTCTCTCCCTCACCCCCTCTCTCTCTCACTTCCGCTCTCGGCCGGAGCTGGACCGTCGCCGGCCAGCTGAGCTGGCCGGCTGGCCCGCGCTCAAGCACAGCAGCAGCAAGCTGCTGCTGCTGTTGCTTCTCTAATGGGTTTGGGTAAAACCCAAACCCATTAACCCCTTATTGGGTTGGGTTGTAACCCAAAACCCATTAAACCCTGTTAACCCATTGCCCATTAATTTAAGTTATGAGTTTGGGTTTGGATCTAAACCCGACCCGTTAACCCGTCTACCCGCATCCAACGTAAATAAAGGTAAAATTACAGAAAACCCGCTGTTACTTTTTAGATATTATTATTACATATTTAACCCATTTTTATTACTTTTAGTATTCGGGCGATATCTGGAGCATCCGGACTCCGATTTGGACGATTCGAGATCCGTGGCGATCGTGGGAAAGAGAGCTACGTTTCCATGGCCAGTTTGTGAGTGTTTTCATTTTATAAATTATATTTATTCATGTTAGATTGAGTGATTGCTTTAGTTCATAAATCGTAAATGTGGATAAATCACGATACATGATACTTAATCGATACTTCATGATAGAGACGTCTATAACATAGACGGAAGAGATGAGTATATCTATTTCACGTGATTTTGTAACGCCCCGATCCCAAGGATACAGAGACGTTATGGCGACGTACATACGTGAGGTAAAAACACACTCACGCGTACGTTAAGCCTCAGTATAGGACATAGCCTCCATATAGACAAGGGGTCCAGCAGGAAAGAAGTACAAGAATACCTGCAGAAAGGGGTTAGCGATCATAACAGATATAAAAACAGAGATAAAGAGATAACAGGAACAAAGCACAAAGATACCTATGAAGGATCTCGATGGTGAGTCTCCTCTGTGACTCCAATGGACTATCTGACAATACGATAACTCGGATCTCCAACTTGGGCATGCAAACCCAGGGTCGTCAGAAAGCGACCTAGTGAGTGGTAAATAAAGGAGGCAATAATATGTACTATAATAATACAAGCACAATAATAATAGATAAGACATGTTGTTGTAATAGTGATACCATATCCTAAGCATATAATAAGCATATAAGTAGCAGCAGAAGTATCTAAATATGAAAGATATAAGTATGTTATCTTTTAATACCATCACTACCTAGCCGGTTATCATTTGGTCATGTCTTTAGGCATGTCCGGTTTATATCATAAATATTGTCGTCTAGTGGTAACGTGATAGCAGTGACCATACAGGTGGGCATATGAAAACAGAATAAATGCAATGCAGAACATGCGTAGTATGCTACCACAAAAAGAGTAACATGTACCAGGCAAAGTAACAGATATACATGTAACATGATAGCGGATAAATAATTAGGTACAGAAACAATTACAACTAAACAAGTGAATACATGTATCAGGCAAGTCATGTTATTTATACAATAGTAGCAATCAGTACCACCTGATATTTTAATCAATCTCTTCCAGTGTCCCATACCACTGGCAGTTCATACTGGAGCCCGCACTCCAGTCGAACCCATCCGGACATGGCCTACGGGTACCATTATCCAAACGAGAGAATGACCAAATAACAAGTGTTCCCGACGTCACTATTGTGTATACTGTTTTATTATGTTAATTGGAAACCCATGGTCGAGGAGCTCTTATCGGGTAGGTGTATACCGTGCATACCCGGGATCACGGCCTTAAACAAACCCCTGGCTGCTGAGACCAGGGCCCTCCGCTAAGAGGGGAGCATGAATCAAGTAACGGGAGCTCATGGAGCTATACAATTGGTAGGTAGCACTACCATCCCCTGCAGTGGGAGAACAATATGGATCCAGTACATCACCCGATAAGATCTAATCAACCGTCAAGTCTCCCCTATACCCAAGTTAGCTTTATGATCTGATATGTAAAGTATATAATGTACCAAGAATCATTACAGTACATGATACGGGTAACATGATAACAGGACCTGAGCTCTGTTGATAGCATAGAACAATATAACGGGAAACGGGAACAATATAACGGGAAACAGGAACAATAGATGTGGGATTCCACATATCGCATATCAACAGCTCTCATGTCCAATAACGGGAATATCCATATCAGTAACAGGAAACAATCATATAACATGAATACGGCAACATGGAACACGAATACATGTAATATGAACGGGAATCCGTATGACATAATATGAACGGGAATCCATATGACAAGAATAAAGAAACCATACATGCATGTGTAACAGTAATATGCCAAGAATCCATGTAACGATGATCACAATAATATGACATGACGGTATTCTGTGAAGTGGTGCACATGAATACGGACTACTGGTGTGACGTGTCATAGCATCTTTGCAATGGTGATACTTGTACATGTGATCACAGGGTCCCGGGTGAAAGGATATGTAAGTCATGGTGAATATGTAGGAGATAACAGTGTCCCGTATAACAAGTCTCTATATAACAGATAGACATGAATATGCAATACAATGGATGTAAACTATCGTGTCCAGTGTTCTATGGCTATATCATCTACTCGAGTGTCAAATACAGCTACACTAATGGTCACTATCTTATGACTACGATGGGTACCATCAAAGTATTAAACTAATGATCTATTTTAATTATCACGTTAATCTCGTTAACTAACCTATTATCCAGATATACCTATACATGGTACACTAACTCAGGAACTCTCTATCTCTATGTTGAAATTACAAGGATGTCCCCACAATGACATTTGTAGGAAACAATAATTATCAAGATTAGGACATTTTTATAAACAATAATTTTAATGATTTACCGATAACTAAGCAATAATCACTTTTACTAAACATGATAAAAATATAATTTATAAAAAGAAAACACTCACTAACTAGCCATGGGAAGGTAGTTCTCTTTCCCACGATCGCAACGGATCCAGAATCGTCCGAATCGGAGTCCGAATGCTCCCGATATCGCCCGAATATTTTATTGGGTTTCGGATGCGGGTTTGGTGAGATAACGGGTCGGGTTTGGATCCAATAACCCGAACCCATAACTTAAATTAATGGGTAGAGGGTTAACGGGTTTATGGGTGCTATACCCTACCCAATAAGGGGGTTATTGGGTTTGGGTTTTGCCCAAACCCAATTAAGGGAAATAACAGCACAGCAGCAGCCTTTGCTGCTGCTGCGTGTCCGCGCCCAGGCCGGCCAGCACCCGCTGGCCGGCGGCGGTCCCGGCCGCCGGCGGTGCGGCCGTCGGTCCGGTGAGAGAGAGGAGAGGAGAGAGCGGTTGAGAGGGAGTGAGGGGGAGAGTTTTACAGCAAAGAAGAAGAAGAAGAAGAAGAAGAAGAAGAAGAGGAAGGAGAGGGGGTGGCGGCGGTGGCGCCGGCCGTGGCTGGGGCGCGGCCCCGCCGGCGGCCTGGCCTGGCCGCTGGCGACGGTCAGGCCCCCCTTGTGGGTGGGTCTGCACAGAGAGAGGGAGAGAGATAGTGAGAGAGAGAGAGAGAGATTAGAGAGAGAGTGTGTGTTTGGAGAGAGAGAGAGAGAGAGAGAGAGAGAGAGAGAGAGAGAGTTTTGAGAGAGAGAGGGGTTTGTAAGAATTAGAGGGGGAATTAGGGGAGAGAGAGGATTTAAAGAGGGGAATGGCGGTGGGTTATGGCGGTGGTGAAGGAAGTGTGTGGAAGAAGGGAGAAGAAAAGGAAAGAAAGGGGGAAAAAAGAGTAAATAAACTAATATTTTATTATTATAATATTGGCTTAATATTCGACCAGCTCCGAACGATACCCAAAAATTACAGAAAATAGAGAATATTATCCTGAGACGTAATATGAAAACTATTTGAAAAAATTCTGTCTGGTTTACAAATTAAAAATCCCAGAGTGTCTCGCCGATACCGGGCGACATCGGTTTGACCCGATTTTCGATAAATTCAGAAAAATTTTCAAAAATATTCTAACGTAGGTCATATGATTCTAAGACATAAGGTGAAAGCGGTTTCTCAAAATATAACTCCGTTTGTGAATTAAAAATCGTAGAGCCGATTATCGGTATCGGTCGACACCGACTAGAGATAATCCAGAATAATCCAGAAAAATTCCATAAAATTCTGAAAATTTTAAAATATTAGAAAATAATTTTTGAAACTGAAATCGGCTTAATCGGACTACCACGGAGGTCAAATCAATATTATACGCCGTATCGCGAACTGATACTGTGATACGTACTTCAGGGATCAGGGGGTTACAGGTTTAGTTACATTTCTCACATCACTTGCCATTGTGACTTCGTTACTGCTACGTGTATACTGTCACTATGATACAGTCACCGTTACAGACCCACCACTACACTCGACCAGTGACCTCATGTCAGCCCCTGATACACTACACCGGACAGGACACCGTCACGTCATGTTCATGACCATTGTTCCATGGATACGCGATACTGATATGTCATGTGCTAGTATCACCGTCCCATAGACAGTCTAATGCACTGAACGCACTAGACACCGTTGTTTCATGATACCCTTGTACATGCCTCACCCTTACATACGTATTGACAATCATGACATTCTTACTGCATGTTCGTGAACTACGGATATACAGATACGCTAGGACACGGGATACCGCTATATGGATACTCTGTGCATGTCTGACCCTACTGTTATTTGTACTCACCGAACTACGTGCATTCATTGTCTATGTATTCCATTTGCATGGATCATGGTTTATAGTATTGCTACATGGATATTCCTGGATTCCCGTTATATTGCACACTGTTTATATTACATGAATTATTGTTACATGAATAGCCCATCCTGTAACCCCGTTACATGATTATTTCCCGTCACTGATATTGTTATTCTCGTTACTGGATACATGAGCTGTTGATATGCGATGTGTGGAATCCCACATCTATTGTTCCCGTTTCCCGTTATATTGTTCTATGCTATCAACAGAGCTCAGGTCATGTTCTCATGTTACGTGTATCATGCACTGTAGTTGTTCTTGTTACACTGTATACTTTAAATATCAGATCATAAAGATAACTTGGGGATGGGGAGACTTGACGGTTGATTAGATCATATCGGGTGGATGTCATGGATCCATATTGTTTGTCCCACTGCAGGGGACGGGGTAGTGCTGGCTACCATATGTTACTCATGAGCTCCCGTTTCCCGTTATGTTTTAGCTCATTGAGATTTTCGTTACATGTTACAGCCCTAGCGGGCTGGCCCTGGTCTCAGCAGCCAGGGATCTGGTAAGGCCGTTGTCCCAGGTATGCACGGGATACACCCACCCGATAAGAGCTCCTCGACCATGGGTTTCCAATTAACATAATAAAACAGTATGCACAATAGTGATATCGGGAACACTTGTTATTTGGTCACTCTCTCGTTTAGATAATGGTACCCGTAGGCCATGTCCGGATGGGTTCGACTGGAGTGCGGGCTCCAGTATGAACTGCCAGTGGTATAGGACACTGAAAGAGATTGATTAAAATATCAGGTGGTACTGATTGCTACTATTGTCTAAATGACAATACATGTATTCTATTGTCTAGTTGTACTTGTTACTTTACCTGATCATTTAGCCGCTATCATGTTACATGTATACTTTGTTACTTTACTTATTTCATGCTACACTTTCTGTGGTGGCATACGACTCATGTATATGTATACTCTGCATTGCCTATAATCTATTTTCTGTATACCTTGCAGACATCATTACTGTCTATGCACAACACCGTATTATGGTTATATTGCATATGCCCATCTGCATGTTCACTTCTATTATGTCACCACTAGCATGTTCATTTCTATTACGTCACCACTAGACAACATTAACTGAACACGACTATAGACATGACCCGATGATAACCGGCTAGGTAGTGATGGTATTAAAAGATGACATGTTTATATATTTCTACAACTCACTAGGTCGCTTTCTGACGACCCTGGGTTTGCGTGCCCAGGTTGGAGATCCGGGTTATCGTTTGGTCAGCTAGTCCATTGGATTCACATAGGAGACTTTATCATCGAGACCCTTCGTAGGTATCTTTGCGCTTTGTTCCTGTTATCTTAGTTATTCCTGTATTTATATCTGTTATGATCACTAACCCCTTTCTGCAGGTATTCTTGTACTTATTTCTGCTGGAACTCTTGTCTATATGGAGGCTATGTACTGTGCTGAGGCTTAACGTACGCGTGAATGTGTTTTCACCTCGCGTATGTACGTCGCCATAATGTCCCCGTACCTGGGGGATCGGGCGTTACACTAGTGATAGTGACCGCACTAAGAAAAAGAGAAGACTTTTTCAGAAGATACTATCCAGAATCATCAAGAGAAGACCCCTCCCTTCCATTCCCATAAATAAGAGGCCTTCTCAACAGAAGAAGGCATCACTTTGTAATCTACTTTTCAATTTTCTTAAGTGTGCTCTTGTGTGCTCCCTCTTGTAAACATTTCTTTTTGTAAAATATCAAGTGTGAAAAGCTTGGAGAAGTTTGTCTTCAAGCTGTAAGTTTCTTATTTAAATAAAATTACTCTTTTATCAATCCTATCACCCGTCTGGTATCAGAGCCATGTTTGCTTTCTAAGTAGATAATTGTAGAGTTAATCATGTAGTATTTATATTTAATATATTAATTCTTGGATATGTTTTGTTCATTTTTCAATGAAAATTGTTTGAAGTTAGCTTGTGGGATGTCAGCCAAGTCGCGTAGAGAATTCACCCATTGTTGTCGATGCAAGCATTTAGGGTATTCACTCATAAATCGTTGACAGATATGCAAGATAATTAAAAATAAGATAATTAAAAAATGAATAGAAAAATCAGAGAATTAGTATTTTAAAATGTTTATACTATTTGGTTAATTTTGTAATATCTAACAATGTCTGCATTTTAGGCTCTTTTAGCTCCTCAAGAAAAAGTACTCGTAATATGAGTAAGAGGGTCAGGAATGCCCAATTGACTGGATTTCCATCAGAAATAGATAAACTTAATAAGTGTTCTCTTCCTGAAGTCTCTAATAGAGACATATATAAGATTGGAATATTAGATCTAAAATCTTTTATAGCGATCAAAACTTTGAAAACACTGTTACTATTGATCAAATAGAACAAGCAATTAAACTCCTGACAGATGAAGTTATTAACCCTTATAGGAAAAATATAAATATCTTCATATTTGGTTAATTCAAGTGGCTTTTTAACCACTAACCCTTTAAGGATTGAATGCATCTATATTATCTTGTTTAAGAGATGCAAGGTGTCTCAATTGGACACAATCATTAGTGAGAATTATGAAAACTAGCCTATGTCATGGACCAGTCTATTTCAATGTATATCCCAATTTAAGTCTGTCATTAACATACCAAAATGTTCTAGAGGTAGTTAGTCTTAATATAAAGACTAAGGGGTATTAATTCTTACCCAGATCTGAAACTATAGTAATAATCTATAGGATCCATTACAAAGTTTTGAGTACTTTAGCTCCAAAAGCTAAATGTCATACAACTCCAGGAAGAACAGTTCTAGTAGAAACAAATGCACTGTCTTCCCATATAACTGTCAATAGACAATAAAATGAGATGAAATAAATTTCCCAAAAAGTGGGTTATACCAATGCTATTCAGCCTAAGCCCATAATCAATCAAGAAATTAATCAAGTTATACAAACAGAAGATGGTGAGGTTGAAATCATGTTTAATCTAACAAGGTCAATTATATTGACTGACATTAATAACCCTATAAGGTTATTTGTATCCAGGAGATTTGTATCAAGAAGAATGTCTCTTGAAATTCAAGGTATTAGAATTTCAGAAGCCAATATACCGCATCCGTTATATGAACTGTAACGCCCCGATCCCGGCGATACGGGGACGTCACTGCAACGTATATACGTGAGTCCGAAGTACCTTCCCGTATATACGCTAAGCATCAGTACAGACAAGAATCAGAGTACGGAAGCAAATGGTGCATTATACATTCCAACACATATATAATACAATCACAGAGCTATCACCAGGAGTGATGATATTACAAGAATATAACATCACATACAAGCGCAAATGCGAGAGTACAAGGAATATACATAAATGAACAGTATAAAAGGGAGCTCACATACATGTATACAAGGAACCGTACAAGTATGAATAGGAAAAGAGCACTCACGAGTTTACTAAGAAGAAACTCGAGAGGCACACAGGGGGCCTGGAAGGATGTGGCTCTGGACGGTCGGCTGGAGATCCACGCTACCGCTGCGCCACTCTGAGCAGCGAAGGGGTAAATCCACTCGCTCCAAGCTCCAAGACCTGGACGTGAGAATCCAGGGGAGTCAAATGATACTCCCCAGGCGAGTGTAGAAGCAAAACCAAGTGGTGAAGCAGGGTGAGCACAATAATGCATATATCAAGTGGGATACTCAGGAGGCAGATAGGATAGAGCAGGTAAGAATAGATATGGCATGATAATCATAAAACAGGAAATCAGAATAAAACCAAGGACGAGCTACAAGGTAGTCATATCATAATACTCATAAAACATGAAATCCGATATAAAGTCCGGGAAAAGCAAATACGGTAAGGCACAGCACAAATTCATAGCTATTTAAGATGTAGGCTTTGGTATGCGTCCCATTCCACATACCTCTACTTACAACTTAAAGAGCCGGTTATTATGACACTTTATATTACTCGTCTTGCCCATAATCTCGGTATGTGTCTCGTGTACGGCCAACTCACATACATCCATATATAAGCAAGTCGAGGTTGTTATTGGAAACAGCGGGGGTATCAACGAACTATGTTTACAGTGGTCCCGTGCATGCCCGGGACCACGGTCCAGGATTGTTCCTGTAATACCCCGTTCCCGGAATACGTACTTTGTTACGTATTCAGTCTTTCGATCGTGTTTTCCAAATTACTTCCTGTATCTGACCGATTTCAGTTTTAAAAATCATTTCCCAATATTATGTATTTTCTGTGATTTTCTAGAAATTTTCCTGAAATTGAATAAATATTTTCAAACCGGTGTCGACCAGTGTCGCTGATCGATTCTCGGATTTTTATTCACAAACTACTAGGAATTTCTAGAAAGTCCTTTAGACTTTATTTCTTAGAATCATATTTTCTATCTAAATACTTTTTCTGAGAATTTTATGAATTTATGAAAATTCCAACGGAGTCGGCAGATAACCGATTCCGGGATTTTTAATTCTAAAACTATAAATTATTTCTTCAAACGAATTTCACCATGAATCTTCAATCTTATTCTTGATTTTTGGTAAACTTTTCAGGTCATTCCGAGATACTTGAATTTCGGACATTTTTTCAAAAATCCCAAATTCCATAAATGCCACCTCATTTCCCACTCACTTCCCCACCTAACCCCACTCACTCTCTCTCTCTCCCACAGCGGCCAAGTGGCCAGGTGAGGGACACCTCACCCCTCCTTTTTGCAAGAAAACCCCTCACTTCTATCCTAATTCCAACCCCTTTACAAAATCCCAAACCTATATAAGACTTTCCCTTTACACTTTAATCTTTTTCTTTCTCATTTCAACTCAAGTGAGAGGAGCTCTCACCAAACCCTCTCCTTCCTCAAACTGAACCCTAGCTCCAGAACCCCCCAAGCTCTTCACCTCCAGCTCAAGCTTCTACTTTGGAGCTTGGATCGTAGCTCTCTTCGTCGCCAAGGATCATTTGGGAGCTATCCGTCGACCACACTCTTTCCGGACTCGTAGAGCTTCAATCAAACGGTTCCAAGTGAGTATTTCACTCACCAAGACTTGAATTAGCCCTAGAACACTTGTATCTACACCTCTTGTACACCTAGGTCACCCAAAACCATGAATTGAACCATCAAACACAATTTCCAGAAAATCTGTTCTGTCACTGTCTTTCCCACTATTAGTCGACTTACCCTAGGAGCTAGTCGACTAGAACACTTAGCTGAAACTTAGTTTTTCTGGAAAACACAGTATTAGTCGACTTACCCCAATTATCAGTCGACTAATCTTTTTGGACATAATCTCAACTCTCTGGAAATCACTATTAGTCGACTCCTGAATCCCCCTAGTCGACTAATCCTCCCTGGACCAGAAATCCAACTTTCTGCATCAATAAACTTAGTCGACTTAAGTATCTGTTAGTCGACTAGAGCTCACTGTTAGTCGACTAACCCTCCTACCCTAGTCGACTAACTCTTCCTGAAACAGAATTCCAACTCTCTGTATCCCAGTTCCAGTCGACTAATCCAGACTGTCAGTCGACTAGAGACCCCTATTAGTCGACTAACCCTTACCCCTAGTCGACTAATTCTGACTGTGTGTCATAGTTAATTTCTGTTCTGAATTTGGTTTCTATGCTTGTTACATGTGTATTATACCTTGCTTGTTCATGCTCCAATACTGATATTACATGACCTATTACTGAATGGATGTATTTCTTAATGCCTCATGACTTGCCATTGCATATACTCGTTTCATGACATGTTAAATAGTAATATCACCACTTATCATGCCATCTCTTAAAACAAAGCATGATACACTTGACTTTCCTATAAAAAGCACCAATTTAATATGGGTCGGGGGAAATATGCGGATATCGATACGTGTTCGTGTTTACAGTGGTAGTAGGTATATTGTACAATCATATTCCGGTCTAACCTGCGGTACACCAGGGGACCGAGGGGAGTGCTTGCTCCCTATTCCTGAATCACTCATGACTAAGGGCATACATAAGACCCTCCTGAATAGCCTAGCGGCTGGCTTCCGTCACCAAGCAACGGAACAATCCTGGACCGTTATCCCGGGCATGTACGGGGTCCACTGTAAACATAGTTCGTCGATACCCCCGCTGTTTCCAATAACAACCTTGAGTTACTAGGATATGGATCTATGTGCGCTGGGACGCTGGGTCACATAGCTAGATATCACAGTAAAGCAAGTAATAATAATAATAGACCATAGCTATGCATTCACTCCATGCTGACTTCAGTTCTATATGTTTTCCCTACCTGTTGATTTATATTCATTATACTGTTCCAGCTTTTCTCATTCATGTATCTTAGCCACTTGCTGTAATTGTTATTGTCTGTATGTCTTGATCCCTGGATTTGCATATTCAGATTTCGAGGCTTGGGTCGAAGTGGAGCCATCCACCGAAGATCAGGCCTTCTTTAGTGAGCAGGCAGATTAGCTCCGGTCCCTGTGCCAGACTCTCTCCTTTTGACTCACGGGATCTTCATCCTACTCGTGAGCTCTATTTGTACTTTTGTTGTATCTTTTGCTTTTGGACTTGTTGTGATAAATGATACATGAAATGTGTAATATTTTATCATACTTTGTGATGACTTGTACCTGTACTTCTCTGTTGGCATATTATAGATATCACGCTTTACCGTGTACTCTGATCTTTATTGTACTTTTTGCTTGGCGTATATACGTGTGGGGCATTTCTGACCTACGTATATACGTCGCAGTGACGTCCCCGTATCTGTGGAATCGGGGCGTTACAGGTTGGTGTCAGAGCCTAGGCTCTCACACCTAAAGTGCAATCAAGCAGCAAATTAATAATTTGCTGATGCCAACTACAATGTACAAAGTTATCTAGTCCTTCTTGATTCCTCCTTGATTCCATCCCTTGTGTCCTAAATTCCTTCCATTTTTCCAATTCCAGTTATCTTTCACCATCGGTATGGAGAGAAGGACGGGACGTAACAACTCTGGGCAAGCCTCTAATGGACCCACTGGAGACCATGTGGATATTCTGAGAGTCATTCAGACTATGATGGAGAACCAGCAGCAGCAGACGGAGCTCCTCCGCAGGAATTGGCAGCTCCCAAGGAGCAGAGGCCCGGAAATGTATCGGACTTCAGGCGACTGCAACCAGCCATCTTCACGGGAGAAGAGAAGCCCTTGGATGCTGAGCAATGGCTGACAGATACCGCAGACTTGTTGAATGCGGCCAGAGTACCGAAGGAGAATCAAGTGGAGGTCGCCAAGATACAGCTGAAGGACATAGCCAGAACTTGGTGGCTAGCTGAGGAGGCCAGATTGGAGAAACCTGTCACCTGGGACACGTTCTCCAAGAGTTTCTACAACAGATTCTTCCCTGCTACTGCTCAGAAAGACATGGAAGAGCAGTTTATCAGGCTTCAGCAAGGGAGCAAGTCCGTGGATGAGTATGCCGCGGAATTCTCAGACTCAGCCGCTTTGCTCCGTACATGGTAACAGATGAGGAGAAGCGAGCAAGCAGATTCCAGCAGGCCTGCAGATGGACATACAGGTCTTCTTGATGCCCCAGCAGCTGAAGACTTATTCAGAGGTTCTTACCATAGCTCGGAAGTGGAGCGTGGGTTGGAGAAGAAGCAAGAGGATCAGATGAGGAACCAGGCCATGAAGAGGCCGTTTCCACCAATGGGGAGAGGAGGCCCATTCAGAGCAGCGAAGGTGCAGATGAGGCAGCAATTCAGACCAGCTCCTTACCAGGCGGGCCAACCATCGGCCTTCTGCAGTTATTGTCAGAAGCCGGGCCACATTCGTCAGTATTGCCGTAGGGCAAATGGATTGTGTTTGGTGTGTGGATCCAGGGATCATTCTATAGAAGCCTGTCCGCACAGAAGGATGGGGATAGCCGGCCAAGCTGTGCCAGCACTTCAGGGACCCAATGGACAGAGAGCACTTCCAGGCCACTTGGGCAGAGGAATCAGGACCAGTGATGAGGGGAGCTCTTCCCCTTCTTCCACAGCATGTTGTTCGCCCAGTCCAGAGGGGAGCTAGGACAGCAGCAGGGCGTGGAAGAGGTCAAGCCTACAACTTGACGGAAGTGGAAGCTGAGACTTCTGAGGAGGTGATAACAGGTAATATCAGAGTGCATTCTCAACCTGTTTTAGCCCTCTTCGATTCCGGTGCTTCACATTGTTTTATCTCAGATCATTTTGTGGCATTGCATTCTATACCTGTTAAAGTGTTAGACCACAAATGGGAGATTAGTACTGGGAATGGAGTAGTCATGTCTTCTAGGGTCTGTGTTGATTGTCCAGTGGAACTTTGTGATAAGACCTTGGCCATAGATATGCTCGTGCTAGACACCAAAGGGTACGACGTAATCTTAGGCATGACCTGGCTCAGTCAGTACCATGCAGTTTATTAACTGTAGGGAGAAGAAGATTATTTTCAGGATTCCCCGTCAACCGGAATTTCAATTTTGTGGTGAGGTGAAGTCTACCAAGAGAAAGACTCGGTTGACTACTTCAGAGGTTCAGAAAGGAGTACCGGTGGGGATGAATTTCCAGGAGTGTTTGCTGAGATCTCAGGACTGCCACCAAAAAGGTTGATCGAGTTCTCAATTGATATTGTGCCTGGGACAGCTCCTATATCTAAGGCTCCGTACAGGATGGCACCGACGGAGCTAGAGATTCTGAAGAAGCAGCTGCAGGAGTACTCTGATAAGGGATTGATTCGGCCAAGTGCTTCACCATGGGGAGCTCCAGTGCTATTGGCGAACAAGAAGGATGGTGGTAAGAGACTTTGTATTGATTACAGGAATTGAACAAGGTTACCATCAAGAACAAGTATCCCTTGCCAAGGATTGATGATTTGTTTGATCAGCTTCATGGAGCCCGGGTATTCTCTAAGTTGGATTTGCAGTCGGGTACCATCAGCTAAGGATGAAGACAGAGGATATCCCGAAGACGGCATTCAGGACCCGTTATGGCCACTATGAATTTCTAGTTATGCCTTTCGGAGTCACCAATGCCCCTGCAGTTTTCATGGATTTGATGAACCGAGTGTTCTCGCCCTACCTGGATCAGTTCGTTGTTGTCTTCATAGATGACATCTTGATCTATTCCAAGAACAACAAGGAGCATGCAGAACACTTGAGGATTGTGTTGCAGACTCTCCAGCAGGAGCAGCTTCATGCTAAGAGGAGCAAGTGTGACTTCTGGTTGGACAGTATAGCCTTCCTTGGGCACATTGTTTCAGCAGAAGGAATCTCGGTGGATCCCAGCAAAGTCCAAGCAGTGAAGAATTGGCCTATTCCGAGACGGTGACTGAGATTAAGAGTTTTCTTGGGCTAGCCGGATATTACAGGCGCTTTGTCCAGGATTTCTCTAGGATTGCAGCTCCGTTGACCAAGCTCACCAGGAAAGGAGAGAAGTATACATGGACAGAAGAGTGTGCTTTGGCATTTGAGCAGTTGAAGCAGAGACTCATTTCAGCTCCGATCTTGAAGACTCCCTCAGGGAGAGGAGGGATGGTCATATTCAGTGATGCATCAGGGAAAGGCCTGGGGTGTGTGCTTATGCAACATGATCATGTTATAGCATATGCATCTAGGCAACTGAAGCCTCATGAGCGGAACTACCCAACTCATGACTTGGAGCTAGCAGCTGTTATATTTGCTTTGAAGATTTGGAGGCATTATCTTCTGGGAGATAAGGTGCTGATATACACGGATCACAAGAGCCTCAAGTATATTTTCTCACAGAAGGAGTTGAACATGAGGCAGAGGCGGTGGCTGGAGCTGATGGCAGACTATGATATTGACTTGCAATACCATCCAGGCAAGGTCAATACAGTACCCGGATGCACTGAGCAGGATGCCAGAGAATAGGGTGCTTGTCCAAATCACTCAGCAGAAGGAGTTGATTCAGGACATTATCAGATTGGACTTGATGTTGGTTCGAGGAGCTGAGGAGGCAGGACAGCTCATGGCTTTGCAGATTCAGTCAACATTAATAGATGAGATCAAGGAAGCTCAGAAGGAAGACCCCAGATTGCAACAGTTCCGAGCTCAGGTAGAGGCTGGATTGAGGACTGATATCAGTATTCGTCCGGATGGTGCCTTATATTTTGGTAGCAGGCTTTGTGTTCCCCAAGGAGAAGTTCGGCAGAAGATTTTGGCGGAAGCTCACAGTTCAGCATATTCCATACACCCGGGGGGAAACAAGATGTATCAGTGTAACGCCCCGATCCTGGCGGATACGGAGACGTCACTGCAACGTATATACGCAAGTCAGAAGTACCTTCACGTATATACGCTAAGCATCAGTACAGGCAAGAATCAGAGTACGGAAGCAAGTGGTGCATTATACATTCCAACACATGAGTACAATTACAAGTTATCACCAGAGGTGATCCAATATTACATGAATATTACATCACAGATATGCGCAATTGCGGGAATACTAAGGATGTATAATAGTGAACAGAATAAAGGCACTCACGAGTTTACAAAGGGAAAACTCGAGAGGCACACAGGGGGCCTGGAAGGATAGAGCTCTGAACGGTCTGCTGGAGATCCACGCTACCGCTGCGCCACTCTGATCAGCAACAGGGAGAATCCACACGCTCCAAGCTCCAAGACCTGGACGTGAGGTCCAGGGGAGTCAATGACACTCCCCAGGCGAGTGGGATAGAAAGCCAAGTGCGAAGCAAGGACGAGCACAAGTGTGCATATAACAAATGATACCAAGTAAGAAGTACTCAGGAGCAGGTAGGTTAGAACAGGTATAGCATAAAAATCATAAAACAGGAAATTGATTACAAGCAAAATTGATTGTATACGCTTAGGTCACGGCTCCATGAGACTAGTACATCGAAGGAATAATCCAAACAAGGAACCCTCATCTATATACCTTTAATCTCATATCATCGTAATCCAAGCACATACAATAAAGTAACAGGAATACATAACAGGTATAACAGGAATAACATAACGGGAGTCATAACAGGAATCATAACAGGAGTAACAGGAATCATAACGGGCATCTAATATTATATTACTCGTCTGACCCATATATCTAGGTATGTGTCTTGGTATATATCCCAACACACATACATCCATATATAAACAAGCCGAGGGTTGTTACCGGAAGATGATGAAGAACTGATAGAGCTTCTTATAGTAGTTTCCATACACCTGGAACCAGCTTTTGGAGGCCCAAAGTCCCCCTCACTGTTATCACTAACAGTCATATTCTGTGGACCCCAAGTCTCACTAACCGTACCGCCAATATGTCATATTCCCATACTATAAGCAAGATATCATTCCGGCATCCATCACTTCCTCCCATTCCCCATACAAGTTGCAGCTTATTAATATTATCAGATTACGGGAATGAACAGGATCATAACTGGAATTATAACAAGTGATCAGGTACTACATTCCCATTATCGTGATAATCAAGAAGTCAAGTGCATCATGCCTGGTGTTAAGAGATAGCATGATAAGATGATGATATTGGCAGGTAACAAGAGTTCAACGACCACGAAGGGTCGGCCACGCATGGTATAAAGCGGTAAAAGACATAGAACATGAAATAAAATACATGGAAACTAGAGCGAGAACACTCGCATAAACCAATGAAATAGGAAAGCAAGAGGGTAGCGAGTGAGAACACTCACCTGATCGACGATAAAATAGGAAAGCAAGAGGAAAGCGAGAACACTCGCTGAAATAAGAAGTCCAGAAGAAAGCGAGAACACTCGCATAACCAATGAAATAGTAAAGCAAGAGGGTAGCGAGTGAGAACACTCACCTAATCAATGAAATAGAAAGGCAAGAGGGTAGCGAGAACACTCGCCTAAATCACCAGAAATGCCGAAAGGTCCGAAATCCATTGAAGCTCGGGACGCGCCATAATATATGATATGAATATGTAGAGAGAGAAAGTGAAGAGGTTTTGATGGTGGTGGTAATTTTGGAGAAGGTAAAGGAAAAGTGAAAGCTTTGGTGGAGTTGTTGGAGTTTGTGGTGGTTTGAATGGAGATGGAGGAGGAAGAAGATGAAGGTAAAGGGTTTGGAGAAATTGTAGGGGTTGTTGTGGTGGTGGAGATGAAGAGGAGTTGGTGGAGGTTTTTGGCTTTGGTGAAGTGATGAAGAGATGAATGAAATGAAATGGAGAAGGAGAGGTATTTATAGGATTTTGGATTTGGGAAGGTGATGAAAATAAATAAAAGAGAGGGGTATTTGCAAAGTGGAAGGGGGTGAGGTGTTTCTCTTGGCCAATCATGGGCTGCCATGGAGATGGAGAGAGAGTGGAGATATTTGTGGTGGAAGTTGGTGGAAGAAAATGGAAGGTTGGAGAAGAATTGGAAGCTTGTAGAAGTTTGGAGAAAACTTAGGGTGGAAGGAAAAGGAAAGAAAGAAAAGGAAAAAAAATAAAAGGGGAAGATATTTTGGTGATTATTGGAGAAGCTTGGGATGCAAGAAAAAGGAAGCTTGTGGAGGAAGCTAAAGGAAACTTGGAGTGCAAGGAAAAGGAAACTTGGAGAAGAAGAAATGGAAGGTTCTAGAATATGGTGGAAGTTTGGAGAAAAAGTTGTAGCTTGTGGAGGAAGGAAAAGAAATAAAGAAAAAGAAAAAGGAAAAGAAATTAAAAGGGAAGATATTCTTGGGAGAGAAAATGAAAAATAATAGTGGCGGATTCCCGGGATTCGGTTGCGGATGCGGAAAACTTTCGGGAAAATACCGGAATCGTCCGAAATTCAAGTATCTCGGAACGACCCGAAATAATTATCAAAAATCAAGAATATTAAACTAAGAATCAAGGTGAAATCCGTTTTAAGAAATACTTTATAGTTTTTAAACTAAAAATCCCGGAATCAATCAAGATACCGACTCCGGTGGAATTTTCATAAATTCATAAAATCCTCAGAAAAGTATTTAGGTAAGAAATATGATTCTAAGAAATAATGTCTAAAGGACCTTCTAGAAATTCCTACCCGTGTGTAAACTAAAAATCCTGGAATCGGTCAGCGGCACTGGCCGACACGGTTTTGAAGAAATTCATTTTAATTCAGGAAAACTCTAGAAAATCATAGAAAATATAAATATTGGAAAATGATATTTAAAATTAAAATCGGTCAAATCAGGAAGTAAATCGAAAAATACGGTCAAAAATCTGAATACGCAACTAAGTACGTATTCCGGAACGGGGTATTACAATCCACCCACCTTACAAAAAATTGCGTCCTCGCAATTTCGATAAGGGGCAAATTGAACACAAGGAGGACAAAGGCTGGAATAAAGGCTTCATAAAACCAAAACAGGGAAAAGATGGAAGAAATTAGAAATCAAAGGAAAGATGATCAAGAAAATAGATAACTCTGTACTTGTAGTTGGAATGTATAACCAAGACTCATGCATTCCAGTTGCAAATTTCTTTACCATTAATTTGCCATCTGGACGTACTGAGGAAGTTAGAGCCTAAGCTCTGATAACACCCTGTAACGCCCCGATCCTGGCGGATACGGAGACGTCACTGCAACGTATATACGCAAGTCAGAAGTACCTTCACGTATATACGCTAAGCATCAGTACAGGCAAGAATCAGAGTACGGAAGCAAGTGGTGCATTATACATTCCAACACATGAGTACAATACAAAGTTATCACCAGAGGTGATCCAATATTACATGAATATTACATCACAGATATGCGCAATTGCGGGAATACTAAGGATGTATAATAGTGAACAGAATAAAGGCACTCACGAGTTTACAAAGGGAAAACTCGAGAGGCACACAGGGGGCCTAGAAGGATAGAGCTCTGAACGGTCTGCTGGAGATCCACGCTACCGCTGCGCCACTCTGATCAGCAACAGGGAGAATCCACACGCTCCAAGCTCCAAGACCTGGACGTGAGGTCCAGGGGAGTCAATGACACTCCCCAGGCGAGTGGGATAGAAAGCCAAGTGGCGAAGCAAGGACGAGCACAAGTGTGCATATAACAAATGATACCAAGTAAGATACTCAGGAGCAGGTAGGTTAGAACAGGTATAGCATAAAAATCATAAAATAGGAAATTGATTACAAGCAAAATTGATTGAATACGCTTAGGTCACGGCTCCATGAGACTAGTACATCGAAGGAATAATCCAAACAAGGAAACCCTCATCTATATACCTTTATCTCATATCATCGTAATCCAAGCACATACAATAAAGTAACAGGAATACATAACAGGTATAACAGGAATAACATAACGGGAGTCATAACAGGAATCATAACAGGAGTAACAGGAATCATAACGGGCATCTAATATTATTATTACTCGTCTGACCCATATATCTAGGTATGTGTCTTGGTATATATCCCAACACACATACATCCATATATAAACAAGCCGAGGTGTTACCGGAAGATGATGAAGAACTGATAGAGCTTCTTATAGTAGTTTCCATACACCTGGAACCAGCTTTTGGAGGCCCAAAGTCCCCCTCACTGTTATCACTAACAGTCATATTCTGTGGACCCCAGTCTCACTAACCGTACCGCCAATATGTCATATTCCCATACTATAAGCAAGATATCATTCCGGCATCCATCACTTCCTCCCATTCCCCATACAAGTTGCAGCTTATTAATATTATCAGATTACGGGAATGAACAGGACCATAACTGGAATCATAACAAGTGATCAGGTACTACATTCCCATTATCGTGATAATCAAGAAGTCAAGTGCATCATGCCTGGTGTTAAGAGATAGCATGATAAGATGATGATATTGGCAGGTAACAAGAGTTCAACGACCACGAAGGGTCGGCCACGCATGGTATAAAGCGGTAAAAGACATAGAACATGAAATAAAATACATGGAAACTAGAGCGAGAACACTCGCATAACCAATGAAATAGGAAAGCAAGAGGGTAGCGAGTGAGAACACTCACCTGATCGACGATAAAAATAGGAAAGCAAGAGGAAAGCGAGAACACTCGCTGAAATAAGAAAGTCCAGAAGAAAGCGAGAACACTCGCATAACCAATGAAATAGTAAAGCAAGAGGGTAGCGAGTGAGAACACTCACCTAATCAATGAAATAGAAAGGCAAGAGGGTAGCGAGAACACTCGCCTAAATCACCAGAAATGCCGAAAGGTCCGAAATCCATTGAAGCTCGGGACGCGCCATAATATATGATATGAATATGTAGAGAGAGAAAGTGAAGAGGTTTTGATGGTGGTGGTAATTTTGGAGAAGGTAAAGGAAAAGTGAAAGCTTTGGTGGAGTTGTTGGAGTTGTGGTGGTTTGAATGGAGATGGAGGAGGAAGAAGATGAAGGTAAAGGGTTTGGAGAAATTGTAGGGGTGTTGTGGGTGGTGGAGATGAAGAGGAGTTGGTGGAGGTTTTTGGCTTTGGTGAAGTGATGAAGAGATGAATGAAATGAAATGGAGAAGGAGAGGTATTTATAGGATTTTGGATTTGGGAAGGTGATGAAAATAAAAAAAGAGAGGGGGTATTTGCAAAGTGGAAGGGGGTGAGGTGTTTCTCTTGGCCAATCATGGGCTGCCATGGAGATGGAGAGAGAGTGGAGATATTTGTGGTGGAAGTTGGTGGAAGAAAATGGAAGGTTGGAGAAGGAATTGGAAGCTTGTAGAAGTTTGGAGAAAACTTAGGTGGAAGGAAAAGGAAAGAAAGAAAAAGGAAAAGAAAATAAAAAGGAAGATATTTTGGTGGATTATTGGAGAAGCTTGGGATGCAAGGAAAAGGAAGCTTGTGGAGGAAGCTAAAGGAAACTTGGAGTGCAAGGAAAAGGAAACTTGGAGAAGAAGAAAATGGAAGGTTCTAGAATATGGTGGAAGTTTGGAGAAAAAGTTGTAGCTTGTGGAGGAAGGAAAAGAAATAAAGAAAAAGAAAAAAGGAAAAGAAATTAAAAGGGAGATATTTTCTTGGAGAGAAAATGAAAATAATAATAGTGGCGGATTCCCGGGATTCGGTTGCGGATGCGGAAAACTTTCGGGAAAATACCGGAATCGTCCGAAATTCAAGTATCTCGGAACGACCCGAAATAATTATCAAAAATCAAGAATATTAAACTAAGAATCACGGTGAAATCCGTTTTAAGAAATACTTTATAGTTTTAAACTAAAAATCCCGGAATCAATCAAGATACCGACTCCGGTGGAATTTTCATAAATTCATAAAATCCTCAGAAAAAGTATTTAGGTAAGAATATGATTCTAAAGAAATAATGTCTAAAGGACCTTCTAGAAATTCCTACCCTGTGTAAACTAAAAATCCTGAATCGGTCAGCGGCACTGGTCGACACCGGTTTTGAAGAAATTCATTTTAATTCAGGAAAACTATAGAAAATCATAGAAAATATATAAATATTGAAAAATGATATTTAAATTAAAATCGGTCAAATACAGGAAGTAAATCGAAAAAATACGGTCGAAAATCTGAATACGCAACTAAGTACGTATTCCGGGAACGGGGTATTACAATCAGGATATGAAGAAGCATTTTTGGTGGAATGCCATGAAGAGGAGATAGCCCAGTATGTTGCCAGGTGCTTGGTTTGTCAACAGATAAAGATTGAGCATCAGAGGACGGCGGGACTTCTGCAACCTTTACCGATTCCCGAGTGGATGGGAGCACATACCATGGATTTTGTTACGGCATTGCCTCGAAGTCCTAAAGGTAATAATGCTGTGTGGGTAATCATTGACCGTCTCACCAAGTCAGCTCACTTATACCATTCAGGGTGGGACAGTCAACAGAGGTTCTGGCAGACAGGTACTTGAAGGAGATAGTTCGTCTACATGGAGTTCCTGTTAGTATTGTATCAGACCGAGACACCAGATTCAGATCTCATTTCTGGGAGAGTCTCCAAGAAAGTCTAGGGACTCGTCTGAAATTCAGTACATCATATCATCCTCAGACAGACGGACAATCTGAGAGGACTATCCAGATTCTTGAGGATATGTTGAGGGCCTGCATGATTGAATTCCAGGGATCATGGGAAGACCATCTTCACTTGGCGGAGTTTTCTTATAATAACAGTTATCAAGCAAGTATCAAGATGGCACCTTTTGAAGCATTGTATGGGAGGAAGTGTAGGTCTCCGATTGTTGGGATGAAGTCGGTGAGAGAAGACTTTTGGGGCCAGAGATTCTGATTCAGACAACAGACAAGGTCAGGATTATCAGAGACCACCTCAGGGCAGCGCAGAGTCGGCAGAAGAGTTGGGCTGACACACTGAGAAGGCCATTGGAATTCAGACCGGAGATCATGTATTCCTGAAGATATCACCTACCAAAGGAGTAATCCGGTTCGGTACGCGTGGGAAACTTAGTCCAAGATATATCGGCCCATTCGAGATTTTGGATCGAGTGGGAGAGGTGTCTTACAGGTTGGCGTTACCGCCATCTTTGGACGGAGTTCACGATGTATTCCACGTGTCACAGCTGAGGAAGTATGTGAAAGATGATAGTCATATTCTGGATCATTCCGAGCTGGAACTACAACCGGACTTGTCATATCAAGAGCAGCCGATGGCTATTTTGGACAGGAGTGTCAAGGCATTGAAGAACAGAGCTATACCATTGGTGTTGTGTCTTGGAACAGGCATGCCCCAGGAGAGCCACGTGGGAACGAGAGGATGTCATCCGTGAGCGTTACCCTCATCTCTTCACAACTTGATTGGTAAGACTCTTCCTTCTTATTCCTATTCTTGTTCTTATCCTTATTCATATCTACCGTTATCTTCCTTCTTGTCCTTACTTATCTGTTCCTTTTCACTTTACGAAATTTCGAGGACGAAATTTTTGTAAGGTGGGTAGATTGTAATACCCCGTTCCCCGGAATACGTACTTTGTTACGTATTCAGTCTTTCGATCGTGTTTTCCAAATTACTTTCTGTATCTGACCGATTTCAGTTTTAAAATCATTTCCCAATATTATTTATTTTCTGTGATTTTCTAGAAATTTCCTGAAATTGAATAAATATTTTCAAAACCGGTGTCGACCAGTGTCGCTGATCGATTCTCGGATTTTTAATTCACAAACTACTAGGAATTTCTAGAAAGTCCTTTAGACTTTATTTCTTAGAATCATATTTTCTATCTAAATACTTTTTCTGAGAATTTTATGAATTTATGAAAATTCCAACGGAGTCGGCAGATAACGATTCCGGGATTTTTAATTCTAAAACTATAAATTATTTCTTCAAACGAATTTCACCATGAGTCTTCAAATCTTATTCTTGATTTTGGTAAATTTTCAGGTCATTCGAGATACTTGAATTTCGGACATTTTTTCAAAATCCCAAAATTCCACAAATGCCACCTCATTTCCCACTCACTTCCCCACCTAACCCCACTCACTCTCTTCTCTCTCCCACAGCCGGCCAAGTGGCCAGGTGAGGGACACCTCACCCCCTCTTTTTGCAAGAAAACCCCTCACTTCTATCCTAATTCCAACCCCTTTACAAAATCCCAAACCTATATAAGACTTTCCCTTTACACTTTAATCTTTTTCTTTCTCATTTCAACTCAAGTGAGAGGAGCTCTCACCAACCCTCTCCTTCCTCAAACTGAACCCTAGCTCAAGACCCCCCAAGCTCTTCACCTCCAGCTCAAGCTTCTACTTTGGAGCTTGGATCGTAGCTCTCTCTCTCGTCCCAAGGATCATTTGGGAGCTATCCGTCGACCACACTCTTTCCGGACTCGTAGAGCTTCAATCAAAACGGTTCCAAGTGAGTATTTCACTCACCAAGACTTGAATTAGCCTAGAACACTTGTATCTACACCTCTTGTACACCTAGGTCACCTAAAACCATGAATTGAACCATCAAACACAATTTCCAGAAAATCTGTTCTGTCACTGTCTTTCCCACTATTAGTCGACTTACCCTAGGAGCTAGTCGACTAGAACACTTAGCTGAAACTTAGTTTTTCTGGAAACACAGTATTAGTCGACTTACCCCAATTATCAGTCGACTAATCTTTTTGGACATAAATCTCAACTCTCTGGAAATCACTATTAGTCGACTCCTGAATCCCCTAGTCGACTAATCCTCCCTGGACCAGAAATCCAACTTTCTGCATCAATAGACTTAGTCGACTAAGTATCTGTTAGTCGACTAGAGCTCACTGTTAGTCGACTAACCCTCCTACCCTAGTCGACTAACTCTTCCTGAAACAGAATTCCAACTCTCTGTATCCCAGTTCCAGTCGACTAATCCAGACTGTCAGTCGACTAGAGACCCCTATTAGTCGACTAACCCTTACCCTAGTCGACTAATTCTGACTGTGTGTCATAGTTAATTTCTGTTCTGAATTTGGTTCTTATGCTTGTTACATGTGTATTATACCTTGCTTGTTCATGCTCCAATACTGATTATACATGACCTATTACTGAATGGATGTATTTCTTAATGCCTCATGACTTGCCATTGCATATACTCGTTTCATGACATGTTAAATAGTAATATCACCACTTATCATGCCATCTCTTAAAACAAAGCATGATACACTTGACTTTCCTATAAAAAGCACCAATTTACATATAGGTCGGGGGAAATATGCGGATATCGATACGTGTTCGTGTTTACAGTGGTAGTAGGTATATTGTACAATCATATTCCGGTCTAACCTGCGGTACACCAGGGGACCGAGGGGTGCTTGCTCCCTATTCCTGAATCAGTCATGACTAAGGGCATACATAAGACCCTCCTGAATAGCCTAGCGGCTGGCTTCCGTCACCAAGCAACGGAACAATCCTGGACCGTTATCCCGGGCATGTACGGGGTCCACTGTAAACATAGTTCGTCGATACCCCCGCTGTTTCCAATAACAACCTTGAGTTACTAGGATATGGATCTATGTGCGCTGGGACGCTGGGTCACATAGCTAGATATCACAGTAAAGCATAAATAATAATAGACCATAGCTATGCATTCACTCCATGCTGACTTCAGTTCTATATGTTTTCCCTACCTGTTGATTTATATTCATTATACTGTTCCAGCTTTCCTCATTCATGTATCTTAGCCACTTGGCTGTAATTGTTATTGTCTGTATGTCTTGATCCCTTGGATTTGCATATTCAGATTCCGAGGCTTGGGTCGAAGTGGAGCCATCCACCGAAGATCAGGCCTTCTTTAGTGAGCAGGCAGATTAGCTCCGGTCCCTGTGCCAGACTCTCTCCTTTTGACTCACGGGATCTTCATCCTACTCGTGAGCTCTATTTGTACTTTTGTTGTATCTTTTGCTTTTGGACTTGTTGTGATAAATGATACATGAAATGTGTAATATTTTATCATACTTTGTGATGACTGTACCTGTACTTCTCTGTTGGCATATTTATAGAATCACGCTTTTACCGTGTACTCTGATCTTTATTGTACGTTTTTGCTTGGCGTATATACTGTGGGCATTTTCTGACCTACGTATATACGTCGCAGTGACGTCCCCGTATCTGTGGAATCGGGCGTTACAGTTCCGTTGCATGGAAACGGAAGCCAGCCGCAAGGCTAAACAGGAGGGACTTATGTATGCCCTTATCAATCAGGAATAAGGGAGCCAGCTCTCCCCTCGGTCCCCTGGAGTACCACAGGTCAGACCGGATATATAGTGCACAACCTAATGCCACTGTAAACACGAACACATATCGATATCCGCATGTTTTCCCCGACCCAATACAAGTTGGTCCTTTTTAGGATTCATTAGTTTAATTATCACTTTACGGGAAAAACAGGAATAGACATGATCAGGAATAAGGAGTACATAGTACTATATAGTCAGGTCTCTGTATGTAAAGCAAGAAAACAGGTCACTGATCATGACACAGAATCATAAGTCAAGGTCCCCGTAAAGATGATAATCACAAGTCAAGTCATCATGCTGGTGTCAAGTGATAGCATGACAGAGTGGTGATATTTAGTAAACAACCAAGCATATCAAGAATGGACA